>JAPMOR010073754.1:2298422-2329479 GCA_026543865.1 Argiope aurantia | reverse complement strand
GTTCGGGTAGAAGAGTTGTTAACTGGCTTATATGCTATTCACCACAGAACCACTCCCATGCTTCACAGTAGGAAGGAGGCAGTCTAGATCGTAGGCTTTTGGAGGTTTCTCCATACGTAAATCCGCCCCGTGGTGTGGAATAGGGAGAGACTGGATTCATCGAAAAACAAAACAGGTTTCCATTGATTTGCAGTTCAGGTTTTATGGTTCTTGCGCCAACGTATTTGCCGTTTCCGATTTAGATCTGTCACAAAGGGTTTTGTAATCGCAGCTTTGCCTCAAATATTTTGTTTATACAATTTCCTTCGAACGGTATTGGTCGATACTGGGCTCTGTAGACGTTTATTCAGCTCAGTAGTCATTTTTGTTGCCATGGTCTTCCTTCTTGTGGTCACAAACCTTCTTGATGTCCTCCTGTCCCTCGCAGTGAGTTTGATTTTTATTCCACAGTTCGTTCCAGCAGATATTGTTTCGCAGTGATCGTTGTATGCTGTCATGACCTTCGACACAGTGCCTTTTGATACTCCAAACAGCTGTCCCCCTGTGGTTACCGTTGCACCAACCAGATGGATTCCCACTATCTACCCTATTTCGAACTCTGACAAGTCTCTCATTTTAGCTTCACCTGAATCGGAATTAAGCAGACAATGATATAGAATACACTCGCACATACCCTTAGAATATAAGCGACAATTGTTGTACAAAAAAAACTGGTAGTTACTTATTTAATTTAGTCCTATACAATCACATATGGAAGTCATTGTTTTCAGAGAGGCTTTTCCATTACTTGCGGCAACTCCTGCGTCTCGAATTTCAGCTGTGATACTAATATTGTAGGAAAGCAATATTGAGGATTCAAAAGACGATTTACCTTTTTTGGTGTTTAAATAACGCGCAAAATTCCACTCGTTCAATTTGTATCAATTTATATGAGGTTATCATTCTCGCAAACGAGCAGACATAATTTTAAAAACTGGTTGTTTTCAAACTCGGAAACGTGGAGATGCATCATAATTTTTGAGAAATTTTTGATGATTGTAATAATTTCTGCTTTTATATTTCGTTTATGAGAGTAAAAAAAATTAAGAAACCTGGCTCTATTTTCTAGAATACCGCTTAATTGCACTCAAAAAATATACAAATTTATCATTTTCCAAGTAACTTGTTTTACTTTCAGACACTCAAAAAAAAAAGCATGGTAAACAGCAAAAATAAGTAATTATAACCCTATAATAAAAAAAAGCGTATCCAAAAGGTAGAAATATATACTTAAGAAGATAAGTAAACAAACCCTTCGGCTTCTCGATAAGCAAATAGATTTATATTAGAAAACATATTTATTCTAATAAGTATCATGTACCTCATTAAAGTGCTCGTCGTATAGCTGGAATTAGTCTCATTATAAAAAGGGGAAACATGGGAAGTCGAGGGAATATTAGCGCAATTACCCTGTGCCCTTAAAATAATAGTTATACAAATAATGAAGGGTGTAACAGAGTAAGGAATCATATGCAAGAGAAGTAACAAAAAAAAACACGTTCTTCTTGGCAACCTAATTATATTTCTGCATAAATCTTTGAATCAAATATTATGGATTTTTTCAAGAAGATAGATAAGAATTTGCTTATTTTGAATAATTTCAGCTCGTTCTTAATCTTTAATGAAGTTCCAAAAAAGAGTATTTTGAATTAAACTTTTATTCATTATAAAAGATCATATTCATTTAAATTTTTGTAAATATTTCTCTTAAATAATTTCCAGAAATCTATAACGACTTAAAAAATACCTTGTAATTACTTTAAATGTGAATATTAAGTATCATAATTCTAGAAATGTGAAAATAATTCTTTTTAATGCAAATGTCATTTCACTTCATTATTAAACGAATGCCTATATCTATATAAACGATTTTCTGTTTAAATATCCATTCGAAATTCCTCTTTTTCAAAGAAAAAAAATCGAAATGCCATAAGGTGGCATTTTTCAGAATTAAATGTAATTAATTAAAGAGAATTTTTTAATGCTGTTCTAAAAAGGTATATTTTAACAATTTCTGTTATTATATTCGTTTTTTACTATTCATGAAAAAAATACTTTGACATTACTTAAACATAAATTGTATAAAATTAAAGCAGCTGAAAAAATTAAAATGACAATCAAACTGTAAAGAATATAAGGTTTTTTTATTCAAGGAAAAACCATTTAAAACCATATGTTGGAAAAAAGATGAAATTTCGGAAAATATGCTATTAGTTTCACGGATTTATTAATTAGAATCTTGAACAAATTAAATACTCAATTACCACTTAAAAACCCATTAACTTTCAGAGATTTTAATGAATTGTATTTGTAAAGCAAAAAAATTTGAACTTTTCTTGTTTGAAAGACGAAATTCAAATTATACAATGACAACATGCAATTAAACGTATCTTCATTATAAATTACACTAATTCCTTTAATTATACGGATTTTTCAATAATTTTTACTTCTCAGTGTGAAAGGAAAAAAAATAGTTTAACGTTTTTATGATAGATTTTTTTTATTTTATTAAAGTTTTTAACTAAGACTAATTGACTGATTTTAACTACAGTTTCAAGTTATAATTACATTAATAGATATTTTTATTCTATTTATTTATTTTATGAGTTTAAAAGATTTATTTTTCTAAGCGAGAGATATTCAGGATGATTATTCAATTTTCTCTTTTTTTAATTGATCAAACTTTTGAGGAGCAGCTATAGACTTAACAAGACATACCATTATTATCGTATGAAGCAAAAGTCACAAATGATTATATATGGTTGCAGTGATTATGTTGTTTATCAATATTTTTAATCTCCGTAGATGTCTCTAACTATTCATTACTTTGTTATATATTTTGTAATTTACTGCTTGTTACTTTAAGATTAGGAATTCATCTAGCTGATGGATCAATATAGTATCTTAAAGTTGATTATACTTCTAAACTCTCTATCATATAGTTAGATACCATTATCATTTAATTTCAAAAAATCTGCATTTCTC
This sequence comes from Argiope aurantia, assembly GCA_026543865.1. NCBI lineage: Eukaryota > Metazoa > Arthropoda > Arachnida > Araneae > Araneidae > Argiope > Argiope aurantia. Next base: position 2,326,455 of record JAPMOR010073754.1, on the reverse strand, counting down.
ACGAAGTTTTTTTGTTAGAAGTGTCAATCCCCAAACTAAATAGGAAATATAAATAGGAAGCTATTGTTGAAATTTTCTCACCATTGCAACCTTAAAACATCATTTTTTACTTTCTCGTATATGTAGAATAGAGAAAGAATAGCAATCATCAAAAAAAATACGAACTCGAGATTTTTGACGAACCTCCACATTTTAGACCTCCCCGAGATCTAAAAACACAATTTTGGAAAATTGTGTCTGCGGTTTTTTAGTTTTTGTCTGCGACTATAATTCAAAAACGCTTTGAATTGTAAGGATAAAACTTGGTATGCAATCTTTACATCAAATTTGTAGATTTCTGTCGAATTTTGAGCAAACTCTTTTCAGAGGAAGTCTGTCTGTCCGAATGCAATTTACCAAGATAGCTACAAAAGAAAGAGAGCTAGGTAAATAAGTTTTGGTTCACAGATTTAAGTGTAGGTAACTGCCAAATTGTGAGCCAAATCCGGCAACGGGTTAATCGTCTGTACTTCAAGAAACATATAAACTCAAGAACGCAATGTGTTAAATATATTAAATTTGGTATGGGATTTTGTGAAAACGGGTGTAGTTTTGTATCAAATTTTTGCTTCAATCTGTTGAGAAAAACGCATCTAAATCATAAATTCTATATCCGGATGTTATTAACTGCATGCCAGGATTAATCGCCAAATAATTCACCAAACTTAACATAATAGATTCAATAAAAATACTAAATCTCCCCCCTCCCTCCAAGGTTAATAATTCGTAACTGCTGTACACCAGTACCATGCAAGGAGTTCTCTGGTATAACACTTTTATTAGAGTATGCCATTCATTTAGAAGAAGATTCTGACGAAATAATAATTTTCTTATTTTAAATCATTGGAAATTGCATTTGAAAAACAGTTGTTGTTTACTTAAAAATGTGATATGAAGTCCTAAAAGCTTTATGCAAATTGTATGCAGAGGAAACTACTAAGAATATTATCTCTTGGATTTTCTCATATTCTTAACTACCATACTGTCTATTGTATCCATCGAGACTTTTGCTTTTGAAAAGGGAATCGAAATAATAATATTTTCACTGAAATATCAAAAAATATTATGTATTTTTCCAATTCTTTTTGTTGTTGTTGTTATCGACTCTGTTCAAAATGCGAGCTACAATTTTGGTGTGAAAACCGGAAACAAATTTCATTTATATAACTCGATGCATTTTTTTAAAGTTTCGTCTTAACATACACATGTATAGATAGACTTTGTTAGAGATAGTCGATCTGTTGGCAGAGTTTGCCTGAAATGTTTTCACTCCAATATTTTAGTATGGTAAAGCGACATTGTAAAATCATTCTTTAAAATTCGTAATGTTTTTTAGTTATCTTGTTCAGATACAAGATAAATATGCATATATTCTAATGGCAAATTAAATTTAAAATTTAATTTACATCTGTAATTTTTGAATAATCATCACATACAAAATTTAATTCATTTTGATACAATCCTGCTAAATGTTGTCTCACGGATTGTCTTCCCGATTTAGATTCAGTGTTTTAGTACGCCATCAATTTGCGTATCTTGTAATTGATAGTTCCTTAAATTGCATAATGCTAGTTATATATAACTGTATATTATGAGTACGCATACTAAGTATATGTATGTATTCGTTTGAGAGAGAGGCAGGTGCACTGATTGCTCGATAATGTAAAATAATTTTTAGCTATCTGGAATTAAGTGCTTAGAATAAAATATTTTCAATGGATATCTTGTTTGATTTTTCTTCCTTGAATAAGTTCAAAAACGTTTCAAATATCACATTTAACTCATTGCTCTTCTTAATGATCAGTCTTGACCTGTATCAAATGTAATTCCAAAAATAATTTCTTCTCTGGTCTCATGAAGGCCTTCAATGTGTGAGTTTCTATGTTGAATTTTTTATAAAAATATTTTTTGATCAGAATATTTGCAATTCACATTTAAATTAATGCATTTTATGGTAAGAATGGCATCATGTGGTTAAAAAAATGATGTAAATGACAATCTGTATAAAATATTTTTTTGAATATCGGTAGCAATGCGCAAGTAAATATAAGGAATATTTAAATATATTTTTTCAATTCAAATGAAAATGTGCACCCTAAATCACCGCCATTGAAATAAATATTTCTTTGAATATTAGAAAGTAAAAATTAAATTGTCACAGCGTCTATTTAAATAAAAGTGGTTCATGTATAGAATTTTGTATTATTTCCCAAAAGGTTTTAAGAAGTCAAGGAGGAAAAAGATGAAGGATTAAGATACACTTTTATCATTTGCTACAATAATTCAAGGTGATTTCAACAAAAGTTCGAACTGCAAGAAAATCTTCTGAAATGAAAATCTGGATAGAATTTCTAAAAATGCGTCCGTTCTATTCATATAAATACATCACGCAATAAATAAAAAATTAGACGAGCCGTGTAACATTTGTGAAAAAAAGAACATATAAAGATTTATTTTCCTTATTATTTTTTTTAGACGCAATAATCATCGAAATATAAGAACCCATTTCCCAGGAATGAAAAATAAGATATCCCAATATCACCGCAGAAACCCGATATCCCGCCAGTAAATGCAATTTCTTAGTGAAATTGAGACCGACGTCCAATTGAAGTGATTTTGACGCGCGAGGCATTCATTTTCAGGAGTAATAGACAATCAGTTGAGCATTTCTACAGGTACAAAAAGGGAAGACGTTAAAAAATCATCAAGCAAAATGAAAAGAAATGTAGCAATTTTTTCTTGATTACTGAATAATTTCGTGTTTCAATGTAATTGCGATGCGAATTCGACTTCCATACAGTTATCGTACTTTATTCCAAGATGAAAGTTCTCAAAGAAGAAATTTCCGCTCGGTAATTACATGTAGCCTTTTCTTTCTTTTATCGTTGATGCTTTCTACTTCCCCTCCTCTTCATTTTTAGCGATGAAGATTTTTTTATTTTTATTTCCAGCATTTTTTTTTGTTTTTATTTATCATTTTTTTCTTTATTGTAGAAGTTGGCATCCATTATGTATGAGTGCGAGTGGAACGACAAAACGATGAGAAAGATCGAAACGATGCGGGGGTGTAGAGTTTAAGCTCCTAAGTGTGTGTATGTGCCTAGAAAGATGTCTGTCCCGGTCGTAAATACTTTTCGACGTTTTGTAATAAAATTCACTGTGAGGATAATGCAGTCCGTTTGTTGCGTCAGCATTGTATCATTTCTTTCTTTTCTTTTTTTTAAAAAATCCATCTATTTCAAATGGATGATCTTAGATATTGGCAGTTCAACCAACTTTTTATAGCACCCATAACTCGACATATTTCGATTAACTGAAAAGTTTTGTAATAAATAATATTTATTTATAAATTTTCGACGTTATGGTAATAAAATTTGGTTCAGTTTAAGATAATGCAGTTCTTAGACCGTATTAGTGTCGCTATAATGTGTTGCCTTGTCATCTGTTAATCTTGTATGATATTAAAGCCTGCTTATGTAGCATGAATTTTTTCATAACACATTATTTTTTTATTAATTGAATAGATTCGAAAGATGTCTTACCACCTAGTCATAAATACGTTTTACCTGGTTTCTACGTATTATAATAAAATCCAGTTAGGAAATAACACACCTTGTTTGATACATCAGTTATTGTTTGCAATTTTTACAATTCATCTCGTAAGAGAATATGAAAAATTAAATGTTATTAATGTGGGACCGAATCTTTTACCACTTATAAGTCATTTTTTTATTATTGTTGATTTAAAAATTTACTTTTTGGGAAGTCTAACTGTGAAACTAGTAGAATTAATATGAAAATTGGGGCTAAAGCTCATCGTATGAAATAAATTTTCGAAATAATACGCTGAATAAAATTTCACAATTACTTCATTTATGATAAGGATTGCGCATGAGAAAATCATGTAAAAACAGAAAAAATACAGCAGTATAGAGTCTAAGCTTCGACGTTGGTGTATCAGTCCATACAAACTTTTTATATGGACTGATTTATTTTATTTATTTTGCTTTACTCTTTTTATTCTCTCATCACCTTAGAGTAAAGGTGATTTTCTAATAATAATTTGTCGTTTTTTGCCAAGCATCTATTGTCAATTGTGGCTTAGTGGAGGATCTATTGCCCAACACCTGGCGAAAACTTCTACTGTAATGTTATATTTATTTTCACATTGTATATTGTTCAAAAGTAGAAAGAAAATCAAATGCATGCAAATTTTGTGTACTTACAACATCTTAAATTAAGCCATTTTTTTCCTAATAAATTGTTTTCAAATTGAGATTAGCTATAATTCATTTTAAGCATTTTTCACGCTATCATCTGTTTAGAGTACACGAAGTATTTTGTGAAATTTGATAGCAACGGGATTTATTTTGTCTTACGATAATATTTACTTTTGTCTTACGGCAAAATAAACTGGCGACACATTACTATATTTCAACTATAGATCAGATTTATTTTTTGCTTTAAATTCAAAAATACGCTCTTACAGTTAAATGATTTTGCTTAATCTTTAGATTTCCACTTATTTTAAATTGTTGCATATTTTTGATACGCAGATTGTGAATTTCTTTTATGAGCGTTAACTGATATTAATTTTTATATAATTTCCATTCGTTAAAACCGTCAGCTAATACAATTAATTCCTTATTGTATCAGTTTTATAATTTTTCATGACATCATTGGAATAGATTGGATAAAAATTTAGGTCGTGTTTGCTCATATTCTCGTAATGGATTATTATTTGTTTAACTAGAAATTATCATTTGTCATTTAGAAGGAGAAAAAAAAAACAGTAAATATATTTCTATTTTTAAGAATTGAATTAATTTAATTAGATTAATGAAAGAAATTTATTAAATTTGAAAAAAATACAGATATAAAATCTTACATGCTCTTTCTTTATTCATGGTTATATGAAGCGTTTCCTTTTTCCAATATAATAATCTTAATCCATTCACTGCCAGCGAAATTTATAAATGCTTAACTTCATTGCAGCTTCCTACGAGATATCTTCTTGTTAAATGGTAGTGAATTGTTTAAAAAGAAAAGTTTTCTTCATATAATATAAAACAATAATAGCTCAGTTATTTTAAATCAAACGATGTTTCTTTAAAATTCATTTTAAGATTGAAACAAATTGTATAAAAGTTAACATATCACGAAACCACATTTTCTTTAAAAAGAATATCTATATTAAAAATATTCATGATTTTTTTTGGATACTTGCATTTAGAAAGAAATACTATTTCAGATCTAAATACGGATTTAAAAATTTAGAAGTTTAACTTTTTCAGCTCTTTTCTTTTAAAATATAATCCACTAAAGATATCCAATTTATAAAACTGAAATTATAGGAAATATGAAACAATACATGAAAAGAGTTGAAACATGCTTTTTTTCAGGAACATCGTTAGTTATTTCATATGAATGTTTATTATTATTATTATTCTTTGCTGCTTTATTAAACTGCCTTGTTGGAAGTTTTTAGATTCGGATTGCAATAAAGCCTTTAGTATCTTTAAATTTCGGACATTTGTAAAAATGTGCAGCCAAGTGACATTCCATTCGCCATTCTATTTTCGATTTTTAGTTTAAATAATATCCTTCGTTTTTTATCAGTTTAATGACTGTTTTCTTTTGGAAAAGAACATTAAACGCTTCTTCTTGCTCAAGGAAAAACAAATATTTGTGGTGCAATCTTCCATGTGCATTAACAAATATTACAAGATAAATTTTAAAAATCTGATATGATTGAAAGGAAAATAATGATTGATGTTACTTTCCTTTGTAATCATCATATTTTTAAAATTATTCTTGAATCCTTTGTCGGGAGAATAAATCAGATGAATGCGTTATCAGAGCTTTTGATATTGTATGTGGCACCACTCATAACTGCTGAAGTTAAAGAGAATTTTATATTTAAACTGAATGGAAAATTTTAAACAGATTGAAATTAATTTCAAACATTTATTAAAATATGCAAAGTAATTTATCATTGGTGTATAATGAACGCATTATCAGAGGTTTGGACATTGTATGTGGCATCATTTAATAATAAAGAGAATTTTATATTCGTATTGAATAAACATTTTTAAGACTGAAATTTCAAACATTTATTAAATGTTTATGTAAAATAATATCTCATTTTTCATTGGTGTGTTATCTGAAGTTTTTGCATTTGATCAGGATTTCATTTTATCCATGATCCTTTTTTCAGTCACAAAAGAATGAATAATTTTTTTCCTTCTGAAAAAGCTCTAATAGGTATATATAATAGAAAAGATTAGAAATGACAAATGAAAAGAATTAAAAATATTATAACTGATAATTTTTGAAATAAAATTCTTTGAGCATTTCCATTGAAGAACATGGTAGAGAAAATTCTTCGTAAATATTTTGGAATCTACATATGATATTACATACCACAAAATACAACATTCACGTATAGAAGATGTCCAAAAATATTTTTGCAATAATAATGTTAATATGAAGACTAAGAACCTGCCAAACTTTTTCTCTCGGGTATTACTTCCCGACTCTTAAGTCTCATGCTTATTTTACAGGCTTTTATCAGCGTGTAGATTCTTCAAAACTGACACAAAAAAATATCTGAAAAATAGTTTAACGAGACTTAAATCTTACGGTCTGAACTTTCAGCTATTTAGCATAAATATCATATATGATAAAAACTGGAAATATCCCGCAGATATTAAAAGGCAATTTTTAACCCTCGCTTTTGCGATTTAAACTTGAATAGCTGTGATTCTAGTAGCGGCAATACGAGTTGAAATTCTTAAAAGGCTTCGCATATTTTATCCAAGCAATTTAACAAGGCACGCTTGCAAGAAATAAAATAAAATAAATAAATAAAAAAGGGGGAAGATGAGATTAGAAAGAAATGAAATGAATTTTATGTTTACTTTTTCTGAAAAGAAAACATCGAATCATCACTTACCCCAAGAAAAAAAAGCGATCCAGTTTCATGAAGAAATTGGGTAGCGTGTTTCTAAAACTCCTTTAAGGAAACCAGTTTCCTCTAAAATATTTCATACGGCCTGCGTTTTTATTTCTCTTCAAGATTTTGTTTTCCTAGGAAAGCAAGGCAAAACCCCCGAATCGCTTGGATTTCCTAGAACTAAAATTAATTCATTACAAAGAACTGTGAATTCCTTTCTCCAAAGAATATAAGTCTTCTGTTTCATTTTATGAAATGAATAAACAATTCCTTTATAATATTTATTTTTTACTCGCATAGAAATGTTACCTGCACATTTCGAAAAGAAAATCTTTATGTATTATTCTCGCTTATAAAGAAAATATACAAAGTGCAAATATCATATGTGAAGACATAACTTGTGAATATATATATTTTAAATTTCTTGGGATTCATTTTTTATGTTTATTTTTTCTGAGAATATTAAAAAATTACTAGAAGTGATGGCATTTCGCGTAATTTGGAATGAGATTAATTCGGTTCATATCAATATATTAAATTTTTTGAAATTCTTTGAACTCGTATATACAAAAAGGAAAGAAAAAAAACTGATTAAACTAGGAGCCAATGGAAAGAACGATGATTTTATGAATTTATTATTATTTTTTATTATATTCTTGAATGCAGTCTGTCGATAAATATATTTCTTCATCTTGATTCGAAATTTTTTTCAAAACTGCTCCTTTTTCAGCACTTTTATATAAATTGGCTTGTTTCAAGTTCATAAAGAATGAATTTCATGATCAATTATTTTCGCTTCACTTTTCAATGGATTACAATTCTGAAATTTTTATTTTCAGCATTTAAATGTCTACTAATTGATTGAGTTTAGTTAAATTTTGAGTTGACATGAGGGATACAGATTGGTAGTAAATATAAGACATTGTTCATTTCGAAATTCCATTATATTTAAAATTATAATATTATAGTGCAAAAATTCAAAAATAAATTAAAACGGTTTATAGGATTAAAAAAGTTTTATAAACATACTTTCCTGTTTATATTTTAAAATGTAAAATATATAGCTTTTAAACAAAACCTTTAAAAAAATCAAAAGTATTAAGTGTTATTAGAAATAACATGAAACAAAAAAAGCTGAATTAAGCATCATAAAAAAGAGACTTCTACAACATTTGTTAAAAATAAAGAAATGGGAAATTTGAATTATTATACTATTATAATATTAGTTTTGGAATATTTTTATCGACGACTTAAGCAGATTTGTGTTGATGGAAACATATTTTCAAAAATAATTACTAGATTTCATTGCATTAAAATAGTTATGTTTTTAAATACTTTCCACGTTTATGTTGCTTATGACTTCTCAATTTAAAAGATTAATTTTTCGCATCATAACTGTTTAACATTCGATATGTGAGCATAACTCAGATGCGCAAAATCCTTAATAGATGGAATTCGATGCTAAATTTCCTGATGAATCCGAAGTAAATCATTTGACAGAACAGATGATTTTTTTATACTCGATTTTTTTCCTACTCTGCTATGAAAATAAAATAATTTTCATCTTAAAAATTGCCGTTAGAAATAAAAGAAGTTTGCTTTGTATGCCTCATATGTAAAATAAAATTTAAAAAAAAATTATGCTATCATGGAAAAGTAGGTATTAAAATATAATTCAATTCTTGTCTTTTAATTTCCACTGCACCCTCATTTTTCATTCACCGCATTCACTCTGTCAAAATTATTGGAAAATTCCCATCCAAATAATATTAATTTTTAAAATGCTACATTTATTTTTTATTCTATTTTTATCTACCTTGTATTTTGATAATTCACATTTGTATTTTCCTTAAAATTGTATAAATCTCATCTATCTTTTGCTTTCGTTTCTTAGGTGTTTTAATTTCGAATTTTTGAGCCCTTAATAGATTTTAAACAATTTTTAAAATGTTGACTCTTTCAACCATATGCGTGATGCAATATAGACAAAAATAGAAATTCAAAACTACCATCTTTGCTAACATGTTCCTAGCATGCAATGATAGTATTGACCTAATAGTAAAGCCTCGGCTGTGAAGCCTGTGGTTCCAGGGTCGAGAAATAATTCTACCGAAGAAATGCCATCTATGCAATTGGTTCATGGTAAATCAATCAGAATAAAATGCCTTCGAACATTTATTCTCATTTTCCCCTTACGATAAATATACAAGTAATGCCAGCTCAGGTGTCGCCCTCGTCACCTGATTTCGTTTCAAAGTTGAGAGGTTCTCACAGAAATGGTTCTCATGTTAGTTCAAAACTGGACGTATAATTAAACGAATATAACATGCTATATCCTTTTTCAAAAAAAATGACATAAGTTAATGGTTTATTTATTAATTTTTAATGTATCGAGATTTGATGAAAGAGCTATATAATTTTTTGCGAATTGCATGTAATGAATTATTTTTATTCACCTTAGAAAACTTTTCCCTCGGGCCATTGATCTACTTCAAAATGGCCAGATTTTTTTATTAAGTTAAATAAATTTCCCGTTTAGAAGCAACATTAAAGTTATAAAGGGCCGAATCTCGTAATTTTGAATCCTTTGGGAGATGACGAGGATGATACCTGACTTGGAATCCTCTCTTGAAACTTCTGCATCGCACCAACAGAAAGGACGCTAGGTCTGTGCCATCAAATTGAACGTGCATTAGGTCCGCATACACGAAGAATCTTCAATAGAATCGTTTTCCGAATCTGGAGCCCTATGGCTATGAAACCAAGAAATTACAACAAGGTCATTGTAGCGGATTGTTAGGAGCGAGGATAGAACCTGGGACCCTATGGTTCGCAGCCGAGTAACATGGCCACAATACAAAAGCAATTGCTCGTGTAGCGTAGCTGTAAATTGGCTTATAAGCTTTCACCACATCATTACTGTCATCAAAATAGCCTGATGCAGTTGAAATAAGTAATCAGCTGGCTATTACTGACAATTATTTACACTTTTCAAAGTTTTATTAAATTAGATAATAAAAATAATTTCGAAAGCAATTTAAATGCACTCAAACCATTATTTAATCCATTTATGATTTAATAGAATATTTTCATATATATCAAGTAATAAATTGCCTTTGCAAATAAAAGATATTTTATTGCTGTATGTATCGTGCATAAAATGAGATTATAAGATTTTATCTCTATATATGCGCAATTTCTTGATAAATAGCTGCTAACACGCGAAGCCCTTTTTCGAGAAAAACCGCATACAAAAAGTAAAATAAACTAAACATTGTTTCCAATTACACCAGATGCCGGCGAAAAAGCTACCACGCTCTGACCAAATACTTAGTCATATCAGAAGATTCTTTGTGTAGGGGCATTTATCTCCTTCAACATGGCTCGAACGAAGCAAGTGAAGAGAATAATTAGTCCACTAAGTGGACAAGAGAGAAGAACTCCTGAGACGCCATTCCATCTCGCGTGGTTGTTAGGGCCGAGAAAAATGGACGATCAGGGATTTTAATTAAATTGGGACCGCAGCTCGTTAATCGACGAAAAACAAACAAACAAACAAAGAAAAAGCAGGAAGAAACTTGCTGAAAAATGGCTCGCATTATTTGGGAAGAACTGCGGTTTTGGTGGATCCGGACATTTTGTTTCGAATATTTCTTTCATTTTTCAAACCAATAATTACTATTATTTTGGTCTTTATATTTCGTTGTATTGTTTCCTTCTTACATTTTCACACAACACCCAGGGAATTTTACAGTATGTTTAATATTTTTGGTATTTACTTCACCTTTTAATTAACATTTAGCATTACATTCTAAAATGAAAGTAAATTTTAGGAATAACGATATAATTATTTTATATTACTAATTGCTGAACTTTAGAATTTATTTTTAGACTGGATTAATTGTGATAATGGAGGTTTGAATATTTGGCTATCGCCAAAATCGATGAACTATGTACTGTGGGACATGTGCTATTTTCAAATAATAAAAGCATCTTCGGTGTACCTAAGACAAAAGTTTTAAGTGCATGTGGAAAAGCAGTATTGTTTTCCTGTTCAAGCTTCAAGAGAAACTGGTCCATTTCAAGAGAAACTGGTTTCTTTTGGAAAAACGTTAGGAAAACGCATAAAAATTCGTTGGGCAGCAACTATTACTAAAGCATGCATGAATAGAAAGTTTTTCATAATACTTGTTCCAAAAACAACCAGATTAGAAAACACCTAATTTTTACCACCGGATCACTTTCTCCAATCATGTAATGCTTAAGTTACTAGGCCACATGTGAATGTTAATTAATCATTATATTCTAAATAAACAAGCTGCTATTATTACTACATTAAATTTTCTTCTATGAGAAAAGGCATATTTTTAGAGAAGCATTTTTAGAAAAGCTTAAGCTATATAGTATAAATTGCATGATTCATGTATAGGGCCTACCATAGTTATGCATCCTTCTATTAAGAGGAACTGAATTGAGTTTTAGAATTTTACAGAGCAAGAAGTATTTAACACATAAAATTACATATTAATTCAAACTTCAAACAACGTGTGTTGATGATGTATAAATATTTTTAATTGGGGCTCAAATTAATTAATGAAAAAATGTGATACATCATTAAATTGGAATCAACATCTGTTAATATGTTGAGAATAGTTACAATTAATAAAACAAAACAGAGTTTGTTTTTACAATTTCTTCTTTCAGTTCATTTTCGTAGAATTACATTTAGTAATAATTAATGTAACAATATTACAGAAATCTTTCTAAAGAATTGCCATAAAACTTAATGTTTATCTCTTTAACCATGAAGTCCAAGAAATCTTCTGCATTCGAAATTCGGGAAAAATAAATAAATATAAAATAAATAGCTTTATTTATTAAATTTTTCTGTAACTATTTTTAGTGTATTTATTTGGTCTGCTTGTAAATAATTTTTTTGCAATGTGGAAAAAGCTTTTTCTAGATAATTAGATGAATTATTTAACAAAAATAAATTTGAGTTCCAATTAAACTGTTTAATCAGTGTTCAAGTTTCTCTCTGACGGCGTGTAAATCAAATAAGGTTATAGCTTTAAAGCTTCCTGAAATTAAATATTATGGTAGTTGCGATACTATCGTCTAAAAATTAGTTCACAAAAAAAAATGTGTAGTAAATGCTAAAGAAATTCTAACTCCGTTTTAATTAGCGTTTAAAAATAACTTTTTCCTGAAATGGTTTACAATATAAACATTAAATAGTGCCGTTTTCAATACCATTACTTGCTCTTTTTTGCCCAATAACCTAGGTTATTAATTAAATAAGCATAGTCTGTTATCTCCTTGTACCAAATAAATTTTTCTGGTGACAAAAAATAGTACTTTTTGCCCTTTAAGACTATATTTTCGTGAAATTTTAATCTAATGAATAACATAAACATCCTCTACATTCAAATCTCAATCAAACATTACAGGTTTGCAAACAATCCATCGTTTCTTGATGTGCTAAAGATTAACTGTCTTCAAGTGTATTATCAAATTTTTAGTCAAATCTCCCAAATGTAATAAATACTGTGACGATAGTGATTTTGTTGTCTCATGATCTGGCATATTGTTACGGGAAAATCTGTTGGTTGTGTTTGGTGAAAAAATCCAGTCAACTGAATAACGGATGAAAAAAATTTATTTTATACTAGACACCTTTGGCGACCAGCCGGTTCGCCAGTATTGCCGCTCACTACAATTTTCAACTCAATATTTTAAGTAACTGGTCTCTTAATAGATTCTCAAACAAAACATTTTTAATCTTCAAATTTTGATAGTCATACCAAACTCATACTGTTGTTTAGATCGTTTCGTTTAATTTACTATATATATTTTGCTAATTTGTTGTCATTTCCGGTAAAACTTCAACTTTAATTTAAAGTGGAAATGATGAAATTGCAATTAATATAAAGATATTTTTAATAAAACCAAGCGTTTTATTTTATTTATCATCTTTATTGTTATTTATTTATTATTATTATTAAATATGACTATTGCAAACAGAATCGCTCGGTATATAAGTCTTATGAGAACTACAAAATATTTTTCATAATTTATGTAATATCTCAAAGAATAATTCAACAAATTTCTCAGATTCAGCATAAAATTCAGTTTTTAGTTTTGTTTTCAAAAGGATTGAAATGAAATCAACAATAATATTTTGTTCCGGCCTATAAATATATTTCAAAAATTATGAAGTCTAAATTTAATGCAGAAGGTATCATATTCTGAGAAATATTCTGTACACACCAAATTTTAAATAAATGAATGAATGTTTCTATTTTCCACGATCAACTAAGACTTATTTATGAAGTTTTGAATGTTAAAAATTTACAAAAACTCAACATTTTCATAATCTTAGGCTAATTAATCTTGAGAAACCTGAGCGCTGATTGGCGTATTTTCTTTGAAACGATCGATGGAAAATCTAAAATTATCCTTTTTTTATTGAATAGTGATATTCAAATTTTCATAAATCAGTCAGTTTAAGTGATTGATTTAGTTGATTGGAAATTAACACTTTTTATTTAAAATATTAGTGTTTCAAGAACATTTTGTTATTCGTAATTTCCACAGCAGAAGCTTAATGTAAAATCAAAAATTCGTTATTTATTAGAGCATTTATTAAATCAAGTTACATAAAATATAATCATTTTCCATTTAGACCATTTTAGCAGATCTGTGTCTTACTAAAGGTTTACAAATCAGCTGTGTGGCCCTGATTTGAAGGGATATCCTGTTCATATTAAACAAAACTTCTCTTAAAATATAACTGATTTATTGTATTAATAATATAGAGAGTGTAAAAGATCATAAAATAATTTTCTTGAATTTATTTTTTAGAAAAAATAATATTTCATATATGTTTCATTTCCTACAGACACGTACCGAAAATTATTTTTAATTGGAGCTTTAATCAGTGTGATGGCAACACTTTGAAAAAAGCTAATTTTTTCCCATGAATACGAAACGTGCTCGAGCAGCTTAAATTTTATTTTTGTTTTGCACGAAAAAAAATTGTTGAAAAATATATTTAAAATATTTATTTAAAAATTCATTAAAAATATAAATTTAATTTTAAAGTTAAAACATTGGTATCATTTAAAAGATAAATTTTTTATCTTTAACTTCATGTAAAAATCTTTTTTGTGCGGTAATATTTTCGGAAGTTATAGCAGAAACACGCCAAAATTTCGCTTAATTTTTAAATAATTAAAATTCTAATTAAAAATTCGAAAAAATAACCCCCAGGTGCACATTCCCGGCTTCCAATGTATACACGTGCCAAATTTGGTAGCTGTAGGTTGAATGATCTGGCCTGTAGAGCACCAACACACACACACATTGAGCTTTATTATAACTACTACATAGAACAAACACATCAAAAGTAAACATAACATTTCAATAGTTGCCAAAAACAAAAGAGAGAAAAATGCAATTAATATGCAGACGATATTTAGACTGGAAAATGAAATTATCTGAAATTAACCACACGCGCAGACGATATTTACAAAAATAAAAATATTCGAACCTGAAAAGGAAAATATATGAGTTATTCCATCAATAAATGCCATAAGTTTGTTTATATCTTCATTATTTTATGAGTCATTAAACATCAAAATGGGTCCGGGACTGAATAAACACCCTGTATAGAGAGTGTAAAAGATCATAAAATAATTTTTCTTGAATTTATTTTTTAGAAAAAATAATATTTCATATTTGTTTCATTTCCTACAGACACGTGCCGAAAATTATATTTTTGTTGATTTCATTTCCAAAAAGATTTAATTTATTTTCAGTTAGAGCTTTAATCAATGTGATGGCAACACTTTGAGAAAATCTAATTTTTTCCCATGAATGCGAAAGTTGCTTAATTTTAATTTTTATTTTTTACGAAAAAAATTATTGACAAACATAGTTAAAATATTTATTTAGAAATTCATTAAAAATAGAAATTTAATTTTAAGATTAAAACAGTAGTATCATTTAAAAGATAAATTTTTGATCTTTAACTTCATGTAAAAATCTTTTTTGTGCGGTAATATTTTCGGAAGTTATAGCAGAAACACGTCAAAATTTCGCTTAATTTTTAAATAAATAAAATTTTAGTTAAAAATTCGAAAAAATAACCCCCAGGTGCACATTCCCGGCCTCCAAGGTATACACGTGCCAAATTTGGTGGCTGTAAGTTGAATGGTCTGGCCTGTAGAGCGCCAACACACACACACACACATTGAGCTTTATTATAAGTATAGATAAAAAAAGAACATACGCACCCACGCACAAAATGTAGAATCAATACTTGCAGTAAACATTATCACACAAGCAGCAAATTTCCATCAAACAATCACGACAGCATATTCGCTTAAAGAGACTTCGCTCAACTACTTGCTTGTGCTGAACTGACTCGGGTCACTCGATTCCTTTGCTTTTCTTACTTAATTTTCATGACTCTCCACAGGATTGACTCACATTAACTTCTTCATATTTCCTGCAAAGAGACTTCTAAAACAATTGACGAAATTCCATACTTATGGGGCTATATCCAAGATTCTGGAATAATCTAGATCCTTAATTTATCTCCCCAAAGTTAACAAATTCTTCACCACATCGCTAAATTTCTAGCGAAAACTTGGGATCATTAAACGACATCCATTCAACATCTTTTGCAACTATCTGTGGAACTATCTTCCTTAACAGAAGACTTATTGATTAGGAAAGATACGTTAGAAATTCATAACAATATGTAGCATATCAAATGGTTATAAGTCATTACAAAATGTACCATCTTCTGTTGATCGGTTCGAAGCACTAGCAGTACTAAATTTGATATATGGAAGTAAATCGATTTTCTTTAAAAGGCTTAATTTGAAACTGACCCATAGTTGTGTTTCCCTTTCAGGGAAGTTCAATTTTTATGAACACATTCATGGTAAACGTACATACATCATCCTGTATTTGAATTGTACTTCGTTAAGAACGCATGTAGAGGGTATACAAAAATAATTTTCTTAATCATCGGAATAATTTAAAAAATGGTCATAGCGTCAGCAAAGGGTCTGAACTGAGATTAGAAACCTAAATACCAAGAATGATATTGCCGCATTCACTGCCATAGTCCAATCTATCACATAATAGGTGCATTAATTCATTGAAGTGGAGGAAATTCGACTCCACAATATTGCTATACTTACCAGGAAAGCGAGAACATGCTTATTTATGAGATTTTTTCAACCATTTATTCATCAGTCCTCACATTTCTCACTGACATACAGGTAGAAGTTAAAATACATTAAATAAACATTGTTAATATCTTTATGAAATGAATTACATATTTTTTAAAGACAAACATTAAATTTAATCTAAATAAAAGATAATAGAAAGATTTTTACAATCTTTTATTTCTTGAAAGTATTGCTAAGGAAGAGAAACAGATAAAACCATGTAATTCAGAATTAAAAAAAGAATGAGTCATATGTTTTTAATTTCTGAATCATTTTAAAGTGAATTATATCAGGCGAGCCACAAATGCTTGGGGATAAGACGCTTTCAATAGTTTCAGTTTTCTAGATAATGGGGAAAGTATCATGCAAACAGCTACTTAAAAACATCTTAAATGTCCCTTTTTTTTGTATTAAAAATAAGCCATAAGGAACTTGAAAAGAAACTTAAATAAGGAAAACAAATAGGGTTTTTTTTTTTTTAAATCTTTCTTGTTTCAAAGACTATTAGTTTATGTTTTTGTTTTATTCTGTCAAAGAAGGGTTATCCATCCCTTATTTTGTTCCTACCTCCTTTATTCCGCCCTCTTCCCCTTCCTTATTTTCTCTTTATATAATGAGAAAGAAGTGTTTCTACTTTCCATTCTTTTAAGTGGAAACCTTTTAAAAGAATGCTGGCTGTTCATTTCTTCATAATGCGCTTCTTTCTGATATTTACGAAAAAAATTTCGTTATCTACGGAAGGAAGTTATTTTATGATTTTCGTAAATTTTGATAAATTTCAAGCAAAAATTCTAGAAAGAATTCCGTTTATTGTAATTTAATGCTGTGTATCAATATGTACAGGGTGATTCAGAAATCTAAACAAACTTTAAAAACTAATAATTTACGAAAGATTGCATACAAAGTGATGCGTTGAAAAAAAACAAAAAAACAAGCTGGAGTGGTTAAATTTTCTCGCATACTCTTTAATAAGCGTGTTACCCCCACCCATAAAATAATGGACCTTTGAGTGCTCATAATGATTTTCGTATATGGAAGCTGTAAGTTTCGCAATATAGCAAAGAAAACCAGTACTTGTGTATTAACTGCGTATAACTGAGTGAGAATATGTACGAGATATCAATCTTTCTTTAGAATATTTCATTTTTATGGAATCTAGCTTCCAATCTTTATTCATTTGTTTAAACAACCAATTGCTGACATACGGTTAATGCATAAGTACCAGAAAATTGAATATGCATTTTAAGTATTTTTTTCCGCCTGATTGAAACAGAATTAGATATAGAATTACAATTTCAGTCTAAAGACAGGTGCCAAATTTCACTTATTTAAATCTTTCAGGTTATGAGGCTTCAATGCATGAGAAAATACAGGCCAAGAGACGGTTAACCTTCTGACATTCAAAATTTGAATAGAATTTACATTTAAGCGGTTTATAAATATGATTAAAATTTCACTCGCTGAAATTGTTACGCTTATCGTACTTACATGCATGTAAATGTACAGACCGATAGACGAACAACCTCTCAATGGCTTTAATTTCAAATTTGATGCAAAATGCTACATGCTAAATTTGTGGACAAAATTCTATCGGTCTAGCTCTTTACGTTTTGTGGTTATCGTATTCAATTTTAGATGGACAGACAAACTTCTTCTGAATAGATTTTATTCAAAATTTGGCAAAAATCTACGAATTCGGCATAAAGACTGTGTACCATATTTCATCTGTCCAGCTGAAAACATGAACACGATAGCTGAAAACATTTTTTCAGCTATCACCTTCACAGAGAAACATGCGTAATTCCAAAAGATTAGAAAGATTTCTGAAACGTAGAGATACATCAAAATTTCGAGTTCGAATTTTTTGACGATATCATTAATTTATGTTCGTTTACGAGAATGTAAAAAACAATGCATTCTTACACAGTTTAGTGCAGACAAGAATGCTAATAATGCTAGTAAATAGCTTGCTAGAAGTTAGCTCAAAATCTGTAAAATTATATGGTTCTTCATTTCTAACTACGTCCGAATACCGTCATCCAAATATTTTACTCTTTGGCAGCCATATCACAGAGCTGTAAACTACAGCTAAAATCTCCCACTAACATTATTCTGATATTTTTAAATTTAAACTATTACAAGGAAGTTAATAGAAATTGAAATGAAGGATTCATCTTCATTGTATATCAGTAAGTAAAGAAATATTTAAATTTATGGTATATTTACGTGATATAATGCATTGGTATATTAATGTATGCATTTGAGTTATAAAAAGTGTGGGAACGTCAAGATAGCTAATTTTTATTACGTTAGATACATAATACTAAACAGCTCTGTAGTGCACAAATTAAATAATATCTCTGAAGGTTAAATAAAAATGCAAGATTCACGACTATAAGAATAATGTATTCTTTCCTTTTTATTTGACATATGCATTTATCTGCTAAAAACATATACCCAATTCATACTATTTATAAAATCTATTTGTCGATATTGTGTTAATGTTAATACTAGTAAGCACAACTGTAAAAAAAAATGCTCATTAAAGTGAACCAAATGTATTATGCAAATTGAATATGCATTGTGAATATTCTATTTCCTAAGCTGAACTTATTATGGAAATGCATACTTTTCTATTTTTTTTAGGTTTAGAAAATTGATTCTGTTTATTATTTTTGCATGCAAACAAATGTTAAGTTTTTTTTTACATCCAGATATTATTTTAGATTTTTTTAAATATAAATTTTATTATAAAATATGGCAATTTTATTTGGATTTATTTAATTTTGATAGAAAGAAATTTTTGATAAAAAAAACTATTGATAGAAAAATAACTTTTCCAAAAAATAGAAAAATATTAAGTTCCTTTGTCATCATTTAAAT
Organism: Argiope aurantia; assembly: GCA_026543865.1. Taxonomy (NCBI): domain Eukaryota; kingdom Metazoa; phylum Arthropoda; class Arachnida; order Araneae; family Araneidae; genus Argiope; species Argiope aurantia. Next base: position 2,307,333 of record JAPMOR010073754.1, on the reverse strand, counting down.
AATATTACATTTTTACACAAAATAAGTCTGAGGTTTTAAAAATATAGCGTATTAAAGTCGTAAAATAATAATAAAAAATTGGCTTTGTAAGTGCAATGCAAATTTATTAACCACAGTTAAAATATTTTTCTTTTCTTTTTTGCATCCTCAAATTCGTGACAACATACAACGTGCTCTAATATTAAACAGATAAACTCAGAAGGTTGTTAAAAGACATCAAAAAGAACAAAAATTGCGACAGAATATAGTATTGCAAACCACGTAGAAAAGATGAAATTTCCGAAAAACTCGTTAAAGTTCCGACGTCACGCTGGAACGACATAAAATATAACTACAAAAAGATGTATTTCATTATTAAAAAAATTGTTGATGTGCCGGCCGCTGACATTATAAAACAATCTACAACAAAGTAAAAATTATTTCTGACAACGCTCGAAAACGTCAGGTATGCTTTTCATATTTGTCGAAGGAACGACAATCGGCAATATGAGATCATCCGTTGTGTCAAACATAAGCAAGTAAACGAGAGATTTTAGGTAATATCCATAAGAATAATAACACAGCTTAAGATCCAGCGAACCTGGAGACCAAGTAACAGGCTCCGCCCGTCTGATCTAGCTCCTTTCAATGTTAACACTTCGATGATTATGCATCTCAAGGAGGAAACTGTGTAAGGGTACAATCATGCATGAACTACATATTTTGTTGCACTATGATCTGCATACTTCACAAGAATTTTGAGAAGTGTTCCAGAAAAACAACATACGTATACGTTTTTCGCGACTTTCATCTCTTTAAGGAAGTGCGACGTAGTGTTTCATTTCAATTTTGGGGCCGCGTTGGCCTGGTGCTAGTCTCGGCTTCGGAACCGGAGGGTTTCAGGTTAGTGACCCGATTCCACCGAAGAACCGTCGTGTAAGGGGGTCTGTTGCACGTTAAATCCTTCATGACCAAACGTGTAGGGGGGGCAGCTCAGGTGTCGTCCTCGTCATCTGACCGCGGTTCAAAATTACGAGGTCCGTCCCAAAATAGCCCTAGTGTTGCTTTAAACGGGACGTTAATATAACCAAACCAAACCAAACCAAATCATTTCAATTTTTGTTCTTTGAGTTAGCCTGCCCAAGATTAGAACACTCTGAATCTTGCTTGAATCCATGTATAACATTTTATGCATATATTATTTCGACTTCCGTTTCCTCATATTTCATAAAAATCACATTTTTCATTCATCATCTGAAATTCTTGTTACTTTTTTATTGGCGCTTTCATTTTTTTTATTTACTTGTTATAAATTGATCTCCTAAGTAACACCTTTTATTATCTAAGCACAATTATTTACTAAGTAATTCCATTGCCATGCCATTACTGTATTCACCTGCAATGTCCTGAGGTTAAGAACCTTGAGCTCAAGAAATCCGTGCACTCCCTTGAAATAGGCACATTTTTGATGTTTTAGGATGCTTTTTTTTTTTCAAATTTATTAGAGCAGTCAGCTATTATGGATATTTGTTTCGGTATTCTAATATACAGACAATTATATGTAATTTAATTCATTAGATCGGCATTTACACTGAGGTAAATGTGGAATGTAAAAGAAAATGAATGCACTATATATCTATGTCAATATCACTAATTGATATTAAATACACGAAGTAAAAAAAAAAATCTGTTTCTCAGAAATTTATTATGTATGGTAATTATATATATTGTAATATTCAATGAATAACAATAACAATTTTTTTCAATTAAAATGCAATTTTTAAAATAAACTTCCCCTGACCCAGCAGTTTTCTGGCCTGATACCCCCTGGATTATGGAAAAATTGTTTGCAAGAAAACCTCTTTTAATCTTAGCTATTAAAACCTCATTTAAAACTATTTTTATAAGTTTTAACCAAACAATTTCTCTCTTTTGGATAGTTTTTGCTACTTAGAAGCAATGCTAGAACTCACGCTCTTTTGGTAAATTATTTAATAACATATAATATACGAATGAGCGCACTTGTTCATTAACTGCAGTCAAAAAAAATCCATAACCTTTTATTCATCAAAGTGATATATATTGCTTACATCGACCAAAATATTTAAAAGAATCGAGTTTGCGATAAAGGTCTAATCAATAAGATTTAATAAAACAATTTTCCCGAAGAATCAAACATACAAATTAAATTCTTAGAAAAAAACTTCTGTATTTCTTTTTGGCATTAAAAACAAAGATACATAATTTATAAATTGATTTTAATTCAAATTCAACAATAAATTGCAATTTAACAGATGCTACGTTTAAAAATTAGTTAAAGCTTAGTAACACTTCTAATCAGTCGCACTGAAATTGCTTTGAACATAAAATGGTTTTGAATTATTGGATTTTAGAAGATAAAATGCTATTCTAACAGAGAAAAAGTTGCTTTTAGACGTTTAATTTATTCGAAGATTTATTTTTAGAATCAAACGTTCACTTACATTTTCAAATTTATTCGTTGCGTTGGATGAAATGTAATTCTATTTGACATTGAAGATGCATTTATAAACATTTGAGCCATTTTATTGTTGAAAGCACTTTGAAAATATATTTAAACCCAAATAAATAGTATCCAAATGTGAGCTTCACATACATCATAAATATACCTATCTTCTCTTAAATCGCATTTGACAGATTTTCCACTTTTAGGGAGGTAAAATGAAAAATGGGGACTAAGACACAAGCACTTACTCTTAATTTCTCGAATAAGCATTTTTGCATTTCAATTCGCTCTTTTCCACTTTATTCTTAAAGTAATTTTTTTTTCGAACTGTTTACGTCTTTTAAAAATAAAACTAGAACACTTTCCATCAAAATATTTTTTCATCATACATTCCGACTCAATTATCAAAAAAATGTCACTTTTCAATTTTTCCCATGGATTTATTTTGTATTCCTCCCCCCTCCCCCATTCCTCCTTTTCTGAATGGATAAAGCGCTTAACCAGGATTTAAATGTCTCTTTAAATTTATTTGGAATTTTATTGGGTTCTTAATAAGAAAAGACAAGCCGGCGCGTTTTCTTCAGTTTTACACTCGTATCTACAGAGATAAGTTTGTAGAAAGAATAAGAAATTGCATAAAAAGAAAGCCTTTTATTTCTATAAAATTCTCTAATTCCCATCTTCGCACTTGGGTAACTTGATTAGGTGTTCTAAACTTTTTTTTCTAGATTAAGCTCACGAATAAATTTGATTACTTTGTACCATTAAGCATGTAGACATGAATACAGAATTTAGCACACAGGCTTTTAAGAATTCTTGTTTGGAACACGACAGTATAATAGTGTTTTTTTGTTTTTGTTTTTTTCCCCTACGCTTTTTGTATCTCACCTTGACCATGTTTTTTCTTTTCGTTTTCCTTTTTTTTCTTCTTTTTCCCTCTTTTTTTTTTCTAACCTAACAAAGACTTTTTTTTTTCTTTATCGTTTGGCTTATGCTCTTTCAAGCTGAAATTATTTATTTACTTTAATACTTCTGCGAAAAAAGAATATAGATTAGTCAGAAAGCCATCGGAAACCGGAAGTCACGAATAATTAACAGACCGATAGCGATTCATCAGTTGTGGTTTAGAATTTTCGGTAATGGACTGTGTCTGGATAAGCAGATGTCTTAGAAGATCACTTTGGTGCAGTTGACGCCAATTTCGGCGGTTCTTCTGTCTGCTAAAACGTAATTTGTGCTCACTCACTCCACTTGGCGACAATTTTGTGCCTCGTGAAAGACGTTGAAGGCTTTTTCAAGTATTAAGAATTGAATCAGCCTTCTAATATTATTAAATTTATGTCTTAAAATAAATAAATAAAAATACAAGAGAATTACTCCTAAAGATTTTATCGTAAAATTTCAATTCGACTTTTAATTAAATATTGTGATTATATTATTGTGTAGTATTCCAGCATTGCGCCAGTCTATCCCATTTTGATGTTCGGTGCTTACAGAAGTAACAAATGATTAATTGCATGGCTTTCTGTGGTGTTGGTGGGATATAAACAATAGTATTATGAATTATGCTTTGTAATATTTATCATATATAGTTTAATTTTTGTATAATTTGGAACACTGTGTTATATTGAGTCATAAACAAAAACGTTCGATTAAAATGAGAATTTTAAAATAACTATTACTGATTCAATACTTCTGTTAAAGCGGAAATCCAGTGGTCGAATATCAATCGGATTACTGAAAGTCCACAGTATTATTAAATTTTTAGATCCTTAATTTTTTATGTCACTTATTTATATTTATTTTTAATAAACCTAATTAATGCATGTTACTTATGTGATGCAGATCCATTCTGAATATAGTATACAAAACTGATACAAGATTAGTTTCCTATCTATTGCATGTATCCCGAAAGCATATTATATATAAGTATTAAGTTTTTTTTTTTTTTAACTAAGTTTGAATTTCTCAGAAATGCTCAAAAGAAAAATGGATATTTATTTATTATTAGAACATTTTACTGAAATATATTTCTAAGATTCCATATTTTAAAATGAATTTTAAAACTTTCTATGTTTCAAAAAAGTTACAAAAACAACAAAATTTAATAAAAACTTATTATTTTAAACAGGACGCAAATGTTTTTATATTCTGTAGCAGGAAAGAAATTTGGTTAAGTTTGGTTGAAAGGTGATTTATCTAAAATGTAGCCTTTTTTTACCTTGATTACCATGTTATTCGTGGATTAAATTTTCATATATAAATTAGTTTTCAGATTAAAATATATTTACTTCTCATTTCAAAGTAAAAATATTATTAATTAAATTTGTTCAGTTTATTGTCGGCATGTTGATAATTATTTCAGTGAATAATGGGATTAGAACTCAATAACATTTGAGAAATAAAGAATAACATAGGTTTCTTACTATATCATTTATCATTCAGCTTATCAGTATAGCATATTGAAATTAATTTTCGACATGTCGCTGATTCTTTTGAAAAGTCCACTTAATTCTCAGATTTCGTTTACAACATATGCATATATGTCAGCGTACTTTTCTAGAAGTTCTATTTTCTCAAACTGTGAACATAAGATTGTGAAGTTGAAACCTAAGAAAACAGATTGTAAAATCACTCCATCTAAATTCACCCTCTTCTTGTCCGGGCATTTTCTCAAATTTGTTAGCAACTATCGCATTTAGACTAAAAATCTGCAATAAATCGAAATCGTAAACTTTCTACCATCCTCATAAAATGAAGATCAGACGTATATTCCTACAACTAGATGTTCATCTTTCCCGATCTGTAACCTTGCTTTTGTCTTAACAACGTCATCTCACCATCCGTCCTCCCATCTTTTGTTTATGAAAGTAACAGTTTTATTTCTCAGGATGGCAGCAACTTAGCTCTATGTCGGGTATCAAATGGCTGCCAGAACAAACCAGCGACAGATAGACTACATTTTACTGGCAGCGTGTTCTTGGAGCAGAACTACACCTTATAGGACAACGAAAATAAAACTGGGGCCTGTTTATCGCAGGCAAGCACATCGTCGCCTTATAAACAGCGATAAAAGGGACTCGATACCGAATCCGTCCTCCAATAAATGCCGCGATAAATTCCGAGATCGTAAAATTCAAAACGTACATCCTTTCCTCCCCTTTTAAAAGCGTCTTTTACGATCAAAGCCGACGCCGCACTGGTGGATGAGCACCCTTTGGAGACGAGGTTTTAGCGCCAGATGTTGACCCGATCCGCCGCTTCATTCTAATTAACCTCTTGCCCGGGTTAATTATGGCTCTTTTCACAGTTAAACTGGGACCGTATCCGAGGTCTAAAAGATAGTCAATCAAAGCCTGGAAGCAAATCAGGAACAGGGTTGGCCATAGAAGTTGGGGCTGTTGGAAGGTGATATCATCGGTATGGTCAAGACCTGAGCTAACGGATGTCATTATTTATTTTCTTGACATTTTAGATTTAAAAAGAAATGGAAATAACAACTTTCATTTTTTCTCATAATTGTGTTAATGGAAAGTTAAATTTACAACTCCGCAGTTACGAGAGTAAAAAAAAGTGAAATTTGTATGCGGAAAATGGGGAAATCAGAAATAGTTGGCCTAAATTTAATTAATTTCCATTCTTTTCCTTAAAGATATCTTTTGATGTAGTATTACGAATCTAATGATAATAATTGTAAGTTGTATTTCTGACATTATATGTACAGTTATTTAATTAAAAGACAATAGTATGGGCTCAGGTTTCCATATTTTTTCCACTTAAATGCTGTACTTAGACTATTAAACACTTCTTTTCAAAGATGCAAGTATGCATGGAAAGTATATGAATAAATTCGGTCATATTTGAAAAAATGAGGCATAATATAGAGCAGTATAAAAACGCTTCAGTCGAGAAACGTGTTACTGAAACGAAATATACTTGTTCCGTTTCGTACCTTGTACTTTACGAAGCAGAAGTATATTAAAACTCGATGTTTTGTGTAGTCATTAAATGGATGAAAATTCTCTTCTTCCACATTAACACAAACGTTTTTATAGTTCAAATATATACTCTCTTTGTTTAACTTTCCATATTTTCACTCAGAAATATATATTTATGGCGTAAATCATGCTTTTTAATATCATCAAAGTAAGAAACTCTACTCAAAAACCATTCTCAAAATACCTTAACATTATTCCATTTTTTATTACAGTTGCCATTCGAAACTTACAAAATATTAAAAAACAAAGATAATAATCAAGTAGAGCATCAACGTGACAATACTATCAAAACTTTTGTTTGATCTTCATACAACATTATACAGAATGATAATTAGCTCTTGATTTTGAAAGGCCCTTATCTATAACTATAAAATCATAATCATTGGTTTCTCAAAATTGCAGTAAATAATAGCATAAAATGTAGTTTAGACCATAGTTGGTAAAACTTTATTAGAACTTTATTAGCGCTTTGAATATATAGTTTCTTTTTCTTACTTCAAATATGTTTTACTGATGCATTACGTAAAATGCAACATTTACTTTTAAATATGTTAAGCTCAAGTCTGGAATTATTTAAATTGGTTTAAAAATGAAACAATTTAGATTTCTCCATACTGTCAATCTGAGTTATTGTTTTTCACATAAACAAGTCTTAATTTTTTTAAACATTTTAATATTTAATTGTTTTTAAATTCCAATATGATTAATATATATGTATATTATTTAACAAAACTAAAGAAAATACTTAATACGCTATTGATAAATCTGTTGTTTTGAATAAGAGACCATGAAGAAATTATATCCTTGTTTCCCAAGTGAAAAAAAAATAACGCCGCTATTTTTAATCATTCTTCAAACATTTAATTTTAACAAATCTTTATTTTTTCATGGAAGACATTTAAAACAAGTCATTCACAAAATTTGATCATCATATAAAAATCTATGGCTTTTTAAACTATACTTCATGGGTTTTTTCTCTCTCTTTCACTACAGGAAGTCCATCATATTCGTAGCATGAAGGAATGTATAGCTGTAACAGCAAAGGAGAAGTGAAAAGAAAAAAGAAAAAAAAAATTGCCCGGCGATAGAAGATTGTAAGTATGGATGTAATAGAAGTTATTCTTACAAAAAAAAAAAAAAAAAACTATAAAGAGGAGGGGGAAAAAAAAAAAAGGAAAGATTTTATCTGCGAAGTGTATGAAAAAGGATCTTTAATGATGTAACTGGATCTTTCCAAGTTTGTGACGAAAGACGCGCGAAATCGTTTTAATAAAGAATCAGTGAGTCATCCAAGCACCGTCTTCTGGCAAGATTTCATCGCCTAAGCTTTGTTAACTTTTTTTTCTGCAGAGAAAAATGTATTGGTATTGTATTACCTATTAAACTGTCGACTTTTAGCTGAAAGGCAGAAAAAGATTTAATGACTGCTTTTAAGAAGTTGGGTGAAAAAATGATCATTTATTTATTTTTGCTCTTTTGGTTTTTTTTCTGTTAATTTTTTTTTTCTTTTTTAGCTGCTTAAATTTTTTCACTAATATTTATGATTTTCTTTTTCTTTCTACTTCCTAGAATATCTAAGAATAAAAATGTTTTCAGAGTGCAATTTTATTTACAGAACACTATATGATGATTGACAAAATGTTATTAATTTATTGATTTTTTTTAGATGTTGTAATAGTTTTCGTCAAACCTTTTAAAAATATTAAAATTATTTATTGAATTTGTTACTGTTTTTTAATATAGGCAATGAAATATCAATTTTTTAAAAAAAACCTGTAGTCTTAAGATTAAGTTAACCTTAACTTATAAATTAATTTAACCCTAACCTTCCTAATTTAATATACCTAACCTTCCTAATTTAATGTACCTAATCATTTAATTAAAATTTATCCGTATTATTAAGACTTAATATTAATTGATATAATTTTTAGAATAAAAATTAATGTTTACCAGTTTTATTCAAGTAGTTGTGTTGCTTTTCTTTAATTTAAGCAAAGCATTTCATTAAATTAGAGGTAATATTTCTTCCGCATATATTAAAGGAGGGGAAGGCTATAAAACCGCCTTTGAAATTTTATTTTCAATTAAATAATACTCTTAAAACTTTATTTCATAGATATAATTTCTTATAATTTATTTATTATAAATGAGATACAATTAACAAATTATTTGAATGAAAATGAAATCTAATCAAAGTTCAATAAAACCAGACATGAGTTTCTAATCATACATCTAGTTTCTTCAAGAATACACTTTTCATTGGTGAATGAACTTAATCAACTAATAAAACCACCTCAAGAAAACTTCTTACTCAAGAATTTTCGAAAACATAATGCGTTAATAAAATTTTCATGCAAGCAATTTAAATGAGCCACTTTTGCATGATGTTGTTAACAGATTAGAAAGCAAATTTAACTAAACAATGACGTATGAAAACAATAATTAGCAA
>JAPMOR010073754.1:2250282-2297218 GCA_026543865.1 Argiope aurantia | reverse complement strand
TTAATTAAAATTAAAAAAAGAAAAATAGATAAATCAATGTAAAAACATTAGTTTGCTATAATTTTTGGTATTAAAAATTCGAATCTTCTTTTAATTATTTTACGAAAAATTCTTATAACTGAAATGTTGTTTTAACAATTCTTGAATTTTAAATTCTAGAATAAACAAAAGAAAATAAAAAGATTTTGTATCTTTGAGAATAATATTGTTTTTCTTGAAAAATAATACAGCTGTAAACAACTATTAGCTTTATTATTTTTGATAATCATATAATTAATATAATTTAAAATATGATATGAGTTGTAAAATAGATAAATTAAGTAAGTAATGTCTTTTCGTATTTTTTTCTCCAAATTTCAAACAAATGGTTTCCATAGTTATAAAATGTCAAGAAAAAAATATTTTTGTCATTGAGATACATTTCAGAGGGTAGATTTGTTTCTTAAACTTATTTAACATTTAGATAACATTCAGAATATAAAGATGGAGAAATAGAAACATAATAGAAACATTTCAACATTTGGGAAACTGTTCAAATAAATTCTTGAGCGAAAAAAAAATGAAATTCATTGACAGAATTCTGAAGAAAAATGAAAGTATTTTATGTAAACAGTAGGTTAAAAAACCGTCTGAATTTAAAAGAAGCAAAAGCATACGTAAAATGTTGTTAGTAAGTATACTGTACTGTTAATTATTCAGAAGTTATATATAAATCGTCCCTTTAGTAAAAATAGTTCAACGTCAAAGATAAATCTTTGCAATAGAGATATGCATATTGTTATGCAATTTATGAATGAAGAATTAAGCTATAAAAAAAGTAGTTGCAATCAAAGAATCATAAATAATTTTAAAAACACACACTTTATTTAAGTTGTTACTACTTCCCCAGCTGTCTTCTACTTATAGAAATTGAGGTCTTTTTTTTCAATATTGGATTTATCTTAATTATTAATTAAATTCTTATGTTTGTGAAGGAGGTGATTCACAGAAAAAGAAAAAGTTCTACAAATAAATAAATAAATAAAAATAAAAAAATCCTTATAATTTTGATTGCCAAATCAAGGAAAATTAAATAACAAAAAGAATCTAATGAATCTGAAACTAATTATGTAAGATAAAAAAAATATTTTATCCGGTAAAACAAATATTTGTTATAAAGATTTTTTTAAACCAACTGTTAACAGATCTTCTTATAATTGATTTATTTTGTAAAAACAACAATTTGAAACATTAATAAGCCATTAAATACTCAATTATATTATTAATGCAAAAATATCTTCTCAAAATCGTGAATCTCTCTACGAGATGTACTTTTTATTATTAAATCTGAACGCTTGTGATTATTTGGAGAAATTCATCACGATTGCTCTACTACACTACACTGTAAAGAAAATTAAATCAATTGTATCTTTTTGAAATTAATCATTTGTATATTTTGTGGAGAATCTTAATGTGTAATTAGAATCAGTTAAATGATTACAGTTGTAGGAAAAAATCGTTTTAATGTCATTTATACTCCAAATACTTTTTACCTTCTTTCGAAGATAAAGAAATGGAAATTTCTATGCGAATTAAATTACAAAAACATTATGTAGGTAAAAAATTTGGATTACGAGAATTTGATAAAAAATTATACTTAATACTAACAAATACATATATAAATATATTTCGAACTATCAATCTGCTCCTTGAATGTGATTATTGAAATCCTCTCAAGAGTGAAATTTAGCATGTGATCGTTACAAAAATGGTTGAGCAATATCAAATTTTCAACAAAATCTAACCACGAAAAATCTGTTTATTTTTTCGTCGCTATGCATGTTAAAACAATGTAACAATAAAAAGTAATCAGCTAGATTTATGCAATCTGGCGTAAGATCTTGTCATATGATTTTTATATCTGTATCAAATTTTATACCAAATCCTTTAACGAATAATTGAAAGCGATAATTGAGATTCTATTAAATTAGAAATTTAATATTGTGATTTTGGTACCAACATTTTAGGCTAATTTTAGCCTATAGGAATCGATCTTTTAGCAAAAAGGCAATCCTTTCAAATTCATACTCAATTAAATCTATTATGCAAAGTAACTAAAAGCAAACCCCGCTGTATTTCAAAAGTGTATGAGGGAAAAAGTACTAAGTGAAAAAGAATTCATGCAGAATATGATGAAGTCATGCCTATTTCTAAATGAGTAATAAAAAAAAATCCCTTGGAAGTAAAGAAAATTGATTTTTTTCTTTGTTTCTGTTTCTAATGATTCCCATTTACTTTATATTTCTCTAATAGTAAAAAAGAAGACGGATAATTTTAAATAAAATTTCATTTAGTTTAGTGCAAGATGCGTGAAGTGATACTTCGTTTTGTTTTTTTAAATAAAAAAAAGTTGCTGTACTTTGTTAATCATTCAAGATTTTCAGAAATAAAGAAATTGTCAAGATAATTATATGCCAATACTATTTCAATTCTTAATTATTGAGAAACAAAAGGCAGCTGCTTTTTTATATAATGATATTTCAGTAACTTTATTATCGAAATAGTTAGTTCAGCATTTTCTTACTTATTTTCAGTTACTCCAAAGAATTCTGATTATATCGTGATTTTTATAAATTATAACAAGGAAAGATAATTTCTTCAACAAGCGTCTGTTTTTGAAAATTCACTTCTTGGTACGTAGTGATATGTTAAAAATCATGAGATTTTTTTATATTAAAATCCGGCTAGGATGGTGTAGGTTTTGTTATATTAAAATCTACGATTAACTCAAAAGGGTAATTATTTTAAAGAGCAAGACGATATAAAGTGTGAATTTGTCTCCTGTGGTTTGAAATAATAAATAGAATATATCTTTTAATTAGAAAATTAAATAAATCAATGTAAGAAATTGAAACTTACTTCTTAATATTGTGAAAATGTACAGAATTACGATTGTAAAATTCTGAGAAAATATTACGAAACTTGCAATCATTTTTATATTATTTCAACATATCTTGGTATAAATAAAGCGTATTCATACGATATTTGTATTCTTTTTTTTTTTTTTTTTTTTTTTTAAGTTTTACGTACAGCAGTCTTAACTGATTTATCTTCCGCTGCCTGAATTTACATGTGTTGAAGAAGGAAGATGGTCTATTAATTTGCCAAGAAATAATTACATTAACGATCAGCCATCGCTTATCTGCGGCAAAGCGATCAGCAACGGCAGAAGACAGAAAAACAGATGGAGGAAATCATTTTTGCACCATGTAATTTGTCATGATTTTATAATTAGAAAATTCGGATTCCCCTGAATCCAGAAAATATACTACGAGCCCCACCAACCCCTGAAGTACCCCTCTCGCGGTCATGATTAAGTGGATTTTCCCATTAGTTCCCCATTCCCTGAAGACGAATGGGGGCCAGTCGAGGTCAAGCGAATCAACGTCTAGTTTACAAACTTCTTCCGAAACATTCCTTTTGTTTCCTTCCACGGAACGTGGCCTGGTCACAGGGCACCACCCTTTGGCAGATGGCGGGGCGTTATCGAGGGGTTGGACTGTTTGCGCACCAACAAAAAGTGCAAGAAGCATGCTCGTGGAAAATCGGACAAATGTTACGCCACATGTGTCACTGGATTCATTAGGTGAATCAGGATGTAGGACATTTTTCATTCTTCTTCTTCTTTTCCTTTTTTTTTTCTTCCATTGAGGGTTGATTCGAATGGCAGGGAAAACGATTAATCCGGTTTGAAAAGGATCTGCGGTTGGCAAATCAGACCTAATCAAGGACAGGCACGGATGAAGATGCACCATATAAAAGTGCCGCACTCTGAGAGGAATTGAGTGATTTAGGCAGCTGAGAGGGTCCTTCTGGTTTCGGTGAACTAGGAAATCGCTCGATTTTATGACCAGTGATGGGTTTTATGGGCCGTGACCAAATATTTTGACCAATAACCGCTCTTTTTAAAGTTTATGGACTTTTATAATCAATAAAGGAAGAAACCAAATAATAAATGATGAGGACTGAAGTGGAATTTTCTAGAAAGTACTTTATCCCTTTTACTTATATCCACTTTCTTTTTTTTTAAATCTGAATTGTCTTGTGATAGGGCTTGTTTTAATTCTACAATAACAATTTTTTTTAATATTGAAATGCAGAATTTCCAAATAGATGCAACTACTTTTCTAGATTAAGTGAATTCTTATTTGTATATAGGTAATGCTATGGTAGTAATAAGAGGCAATCATTCTAGATATAAAAAAATTAGCATTATTAAGATATAGCTATGTAAACAGAATATAGAAAAAAATATATCAATTTCTATCAAAGAATATTTTTAATGATTCAAACGTTGCTCTAATAACCTTTTGGGTTATTTAATACAGGGACTCTTAAACTGTAGAAAAAAAATTATGGAAAATATTCTAATAAGAAATCTTGTTTCAGAAAAAAAATATCCTCGTAAAAGAAATTATAATGACAAAAGAAATATGAAATTATTTTTATGATAGAGGATGATTTTTTTTTTAAATTTCAGCTGAAAATAATAAAAATTAATTGGAATAAATATATCAACTGAATTACAATACATTTTCTATTTTCTTCATTTCATTGTTTTAAAATTGATATAAAATGTAAAAATTATTTGATGCGGATATTAAAAAATAAATTTTAAAATGCATTTAACTATTAACCCTTTGCCTGCGAAAGGTGATTCTCACTCATGGCATGTTTTAATGCCGCAACTCGAGAGGTAATTCTCGCTCATCACTTTGTTTGGTGCAGAAATCCAATGTGCTGCGATAGCTATTGTTTTATTTTTTTAAAAAATTCAAGTATACATTAGAAATATCGCGTGTAGATTTAAAAATTAATAAAGTATATGAATATAAAAGTTTTATACGCTAAATTGTGCGTGTAATCATTTTAAGTTGGAGGTAAGCAATTCAAAGCGGTACAAAACGTCTCAAGTTGCTAGTTCGTCCGCGCGAAAACGGCTTCGAGGGCAAAGGGTTGTAAGAAAGTCTTGTTCTAACCTTGTTAACTATAAGAAAAGGGATAAAATAATTATTAATTCTCCATTTGAGCGATCAACCGATAAAATGAAAACAAAAATTTAGATTGATTATTTGATATTAAAATTTTGAAACATGTAAGCAAATTTATACGATCCTATAAAAATTCTACTTTCATCATCTCTTGCATAAATCTTTGAAATATAAAGAATGAGTTACCAATCTTTCAAGAAATGAAAAGAAAAATCAGAGATTTAAATTATTCAACAGAGATTACTTAATACGATAATTCATTTGATTCATTCATTAATCAAATTTTCTTTTCGAAAGAATTCTTCCAGAACAACAGTCCGGATACGAAGGCATCACTCTTTATTTGAACTTAGAGAGAGGAAACTGTCCGGGTGTATATTGAAAAGATTCAAAATAAAGCCGAGATCCTCATTTTTTTAAATACAAAATCTTATCAAAGGGAACAGCATCATTCTTTGTCAATAGTTGAATCTAAAGCCTTTCTCCAGCGACCTCCAAGCGAGGAAAGTGCGACAAAAGTTATGCTAATTTACCATCTCCTTTCAAGTCGGTAAATTTTCTTTCAACTTGCTTTCCACGATATGCATAACATAATACATTTATTAGAGGACTAACGCTGAATCACTGATAATCTAGGTTACTGCGAGACTGTTTTGTTGAAATTTCAATGGGGTTATATGGTGTCACATAACGTATAAAGAAGAATTAACAACTCGAAAGTTTCTCTATAGAGTGGTTGAGCGGTTAACGAGCGTAGGCCGATAAGATGCATTGGATTTAAGAAAAATTCATTTATTAGGGAATTGTTATTGAATAACAATTTAGGTCACCTGGAAACTGTTTTGTTTAGATTTTAATGTGGTGTACAATGCCAACAAATGTAATGTCAACAACACGCAAGTTTTTTTTAGAAAATGAATGATTGCTTAATGAATAAATTCCATTAAGATGCATTTAATTTAAGAACAATCCCTACATTAGGGTATTGCTGTTGAGTAATAGATATTCTGGTTTACAAGGAAACTATTTTGTTTAGAATTTAATAGGTGTACTATGTCACCCAACATATAATGTAGAATTAAGGAAACACATTTGGATATACAAGTAGTAATCGCTTAACGATTATACTGCATTAAGAAGTATTTGATTTAAAAATGCTTATTTATCAGATTAATGTTTATATTTATTTATTTATCTAATAAATAAGGTAATATTATATATATAACTGATCTCATTACCATAGAGCTAAGTTGTAGAAACCGGCCTTATTGTGATTGAATGTTTTGCTCGTTTTCTACATAGCTACCCCATAAGAGAGCAACGGCCAACAAAAATTCAAAGACTCTTCAAACTGTTGGTAAAAGGCTAGAAATCTTTTCCATTATTTTTTTCAGTGTTTTTAATTTTCCCGGGTACTGTAATATTTTGTAAAAAATCATCACTATTCTTGATGAATTTTCCTCTAATTTCATTGAGTTCGACTCATTCTATTATGCAGTGTTGGCCCTAGCTTATTTTCCCACATATACATCTGTTGTCTTGCATTCTTTCAAATCTGCAAAAATTTTCAGGAAATCCTCCATGTCCCGATATAATTTGCATTAGTACTGGGTGAAATATTCTTTTAATAATTTTTGGTTCCCGTATGACTTTATATGTTATGCGTCCTTTGCATGGTATTATCCATCTATCCTGCCAATGCATAGTTATCTCTTCTAATTTCGTTCTTTAACATTTGGAATTATTTTGGTCCATCTATTTGGTTTTATTGTGCAGTGTGTTTTGCGCATGCAACTGCTTTCTTGTTTCCGATATTCCGATGTGAGTCAATCCAATTTAATCGTAATCCACTTGGTCTTGTTAGCATTTCTCAAGATTTCTTTAATTTCCAAATTTCTCTGTTTTAACTGTTCGTGGATTGAGGTAATCTCTGAATCTCTGAACCTCACAATGGGATGATATACGGTTACTTGTTTTTATGTAAAGCAAGAGGACTTTTATAGAGGTCATGATTCATAAATTTGAGATTTTAAAAAAAGTTACATATTTATGTGTCAGCATATCAATCCAAAAATTGCTCTTACTTGTATAAAAGCAATTCTTCATGTTTTCAATTTTAGTCTCATGTATTCGTTTGGAGAGTTAGTTAATATTTCTGGGAGTCCCTTAGTGTCGTGCTTTCAGCTATTAATTTATGTATTTGTTACCAATAAGTGGCAGTGAAATTCAATTCATCAAATTTTTAATGCAATATTCCTAAGACTTTAGTTTGTTTTCTTTAACCAAATCTTTCTTTTTTTCTTTCTGAACATTGTATTCTTTAATGATATAATTCAATCACTTTTTTATATTATGCTCAGATTATCTCATTAATTTATCGCCCATTCTATATGAGTGTTAATATGATTTCTTTAAAATTGAAATTCAACATATTTTTTTGACTCGTATGTACTATTTACTTTTACAATGATGTTTTCAGATTTTACACTCCACAGGTATTATATTATGTCTATCAATAAAAACTAGAGGCACTCTCGTAATAATAAATAAATTGTTCAGATATAAAATAAAAAACTTTTAAAAACTTCAGGAATAAACTCAACTTTTAAAAAAATGCGTACAATGTTTCCCTTGGATGTAAATGGTAACGTCCAGATAAATAAAAATTAAATATAATAACTAGAAATGTTCATTTTCAATCAGACTGAATATTGTTACAAACCTGCAATTCGACTTCCCAGCATAGTTTGTTCCACTATCAGAAAGAAAGTTTTACAGTCATCTAAATGGGACGGAGTCCAGGTGGGCGTCGGAGGTCCCAGAGCTTGGCGACGAATTTGGCGACTTTGGCGTCAAAATAGATTATACCCGAAACTTCGAGAATTTTCCCGGTCCGTCCAGTAGGAACCGAGATACGCCTCGAACGTTCCTGATTGGTTGAGAGTCTTCTAGCCTCGCCTCCCGAGACCTATAAAAGGAAGCAGCCGCAGCTGCCAGAGGAAGGTAGAAGGCAGTAGGAGTCGAGAGTCGGAGAAGTCGAAGACAGAGTGGACGGAGTCGTCGAAGTAGTAGTCGGAAGCGACGGAGTCAAGCTCGTGCTGAACGGAGCTGTACGCTACTGTCTGCAGTAGATTCTGGTTGTATGCTGCTGTTGTATGCTACAGGTCTCGGCTGGAGATAGTCGTCTCTATGCTATATATAGCTGTCGCTTTTGTGCTGTCGTGTGTGTCTTCGTGTAAATAAACGTCGTTGTTCCTTTTTCTACTGCTGCCTGCTGATTGAGCGTTCTTTACACCATATCATTTCCACTATCCAAACGAACCCCGGTAAAAAAATTCGTAACAATATCAACAATCTTGCTGCGTTAGCTCCATCTTTGCTCCATTAAGCTCCATTCTTATTATGTAAGCTCCATTTTTTTTTCTGTAACAAGGTAATTAGGTCTTTTGATGAAGAGCTTTTTCTCATTAATATATCTGATCCAAGTTAAGCTTTTGAGTACGAATCCATATGCACAATGACAGACAGAATACCGCCACATGATAGACAGAGGTGCATATATGTTGGTAATTTTTTTTTTGAATTTTACGAAAGTAATTGTAATTAAATTGTAGAAAGTAAGTAAATTGTAGAATCTTGAAATCACATTTCATGGTGATTATAGTGGATTTTTTTCATATATGAAAAGTCGATTTCATTTCTGACATTCCGAATTCAATAATCAATAATTAAACTTAAATATATTGCATTTCAGCCGTTATTACTGTTTCAAATCAATTATGAAATGCCCATTGTTATATGCCCCTGCTTGTTATCCCACGTACATTTTATGGCAACTGTGGCAGCAGTTATTCAAATGCTTATTGGATGCACATGTTTTAGTACACATTACTTGAAACACTTTAACATTGTTATTGTTGCTTCCTTGGTAAATACTCAAACCCGAATATTTTTGTCTTCTTAAAGTGTATAGGGATTTATACTTAAAATTTTATGTTTTATTATAGCCTCTTGTATTTTACTATCACTTATTATTTTGAGATATTTAACTTGGAATTGTTTTTCTTTTAAACTTTTAGTAAGAGAAACATTTTTTTTTTGTCGCAGCTTATTCGATATACTACAGCGCAATAAAACACCAAAACAACTAACCAGACTTAAAAATTTCTCATGTCACATTCTATTCTAGTTTTCATACTTTTAGTCAGAATATTTATATCTAGATGAGACTTTGTAGAATTCAGTATAGTTTGTTTAGTTTCAGAACAAGTCAAAATCGTCAACAGTAAGAATGTCTATTGTACATTTAATTTGAATTTTTCGCTTTTTATGCATCTGTTCCCCTAGAAGTATTTCAGAAATCTTTTCTGTCTTATAAACCGTTCCTGTATAGTTCCAGAAAAGAGAACATTTTGCGTTCCTTTTTTTATACCTTCAAAACTGTCACATCTGAAGTCGCATCCGTTTATTTCTATTATTTTACAGTCACATTTATTTATTTTATTATTTTTTCGTACTCCTTTGCTAAATAAATGTTATTTGAGCGGTTCTATATTTTATATAATTTTTAAGCCAAAAAATATGTATGAAAAGCAAGTGAATATTTTAAAAGAATTTCGGTCTAGTTAATATTATTATACTGAAATATTATTATTATTTACTCATTCATCATTTGTTAACAATAAATTCTAAACCAGTTGTATAAATGAACGAATTTAATTTAATTTTTTTATAAAGGCATAAGAGATAATAGAGTTTTTAATGATAAATCGAGAACTTATATAGTTATAAATTTTTTAGCTTCATTCTGAAAATAATCTAAAATATAATTATTGTCAAGTTTAAAAAAGTTATAACTTTTAAAATTGCACGTGTGTTATTCTGAATTAAGCCTCGTTAGTTTTGATATTTGGTTAGATAAAAATAACTGAATATGAGGCTGCATTTGGTCTGCAAATGAAAAACCGCGGTGGCCTGGTGATAAAGTCTCGGAACCGAAGGGTTTTAGGTTCGAGACCTGATTCCACAGAAATCCGTCGTGTAAGTGAGTCTGGTGCGCGTAAAATCCGTCGGGGCGGCCAAACATATTCCCACTGGTGTGATGTGGAAATTTGGAAAGGGTGCCAGGGCAGGTGTCGTCCTCGTCATTTGACAGCTGTTCAGATTTACAAGGTCCATCCCAAAATAGCCCTAGCATTGTTTTAAAACGGAATGTTATTATAACTAAAACTAAAACTTAATCTGTAAATGTTCTTCTGACATGAAACACAAAAGTAAATTTTGGGATGGAAGCTTATTTCTAGAGTCTAGGTTACTTTTCATAATATACAATGAATGCACAACTCTTTTATAATATGTTTTTCATTGGCAATTGTTTGCATTAGTAAATATTAAATGTAATGTAATGCACTTTTAAACTACTAAATTTAGTTCATTATAAAAGAAAACTTCTCTCAGGCATTCCACTATTTATAAAATTTAAATTTTCAAAAGGAAAAAAAAAAAAAAAAAAATCGGATTTATAATACGTGTTTTCTGGCAAGCGAGTGAATGTACAAACATTAATTTACAAAGTGCGCAATACCCACAATTCGTTCTGTAGAAATATTATTCAAAAGCCTTTTTCTACAGCTCATACTATTTAATTAAATAAATTATTACACTCAAAAATAATGTTTCTTTCCTTGATATATTAAGGTTAACATCACATTTTCTCAACTTTTTTTTTTCTCATCTAACCAAAAGCCACTCTCGACGTCTGGAATCCCTAAATCATATCAGTTTCCCAAGTCGTCACAAAATTAAGTCTTAAGCTTGAAAGAAAGAACTTAAATTAAATCTCTGTATTTTATTCTCCATAAATCCCTAGAAATCAGAAGCAGTGAAATGAAATTTGAATATTCATCAAGGCAACCCAACCCGAGATACCCATGAGAAATTTCAGTGTCATCAAGTAAAATCTTTGTAGATATGAGACTGGGGAATCTGTCTTTCCCAGCAAAAACTTACCAGAAAATAACAAGACCAGCATTATGACATGTGAGGAGGACCTTCCCGTGGTACTAATCCCATGCCTGAAGGATATTAACAATTCCTCCCTTTTCTACCTTAGCCCAGAACTCCAAAGGGGCCACCGTCAAATTAATTTCAACCATAATTTGTCACTTTAATGAGTTTTGCCAGAGAAAACCGCCGCTGGCTTTCAGGCGCATCTGGAAATTTAAAACCTGATCAATGAAAATGAAAGACGAGATCTAAATGGAGTCCAGACTACATTTGTCAAACGACTACCAGTTACCAGAGTTTGCGAAAGATACAAATGGGAAAGATTGAGTTGTTTGTATCTGTGGGCGAAAATTTTATGAAAGTTGTTAGCTTTAGAAGAAGAAAATTTCGCATTTAATGGCCTGCAAGCAGTTTTGTTTTTGCTTCACTAATTACGCATTTCAGAAATCTTTGTGTCTTTTGAACTGCTTTATGGACTTTCCATTTCATTTGAATCAAATGGCCTTTTAAAAGGAACTTGATGAGGTTTGGATTCTTTTTCACATGGAGAGAAATCTGTAAAATTTCTGTATTATCTGTATAAGTTTCCAAAAATTAAATATCCGATTCAAATTTTCTGAAAGTCAACTCAATATTAGATTAGTTATACGTCCATTTTAAATTTGAACTCTTTGTGATAGTTAAGTTAATCCATTTATTTACTGCTGAATAAGTATCCCCACAAATCAAAACTCTTTGATAACACATGATAACTATGTCACGAAAATTGATCAGTATTGATAAAATAGTCATGAATATGATTGTAATGCATTTAAAAATAATTTATATATTCCTAATATCAATTAAATCATTACTCGACATTGCTGAATCTCTTTAAAAAGTATTTTTAAACCGTCACCGTTTTTCAAATTTCTGTAAAAAATTAAAAATGTTATTTTAATACTTTTGCACGAGCTCTTTTGATCATAATTGTCTTCCTAATGTTGTCAAGTCTCATGACCATTAAAAATTTAAGTTTTGAATAATTTATCTTCAGGCTGAATTTTAACTTTTATTACTTCATGATCTCATTTTTCATACAAACTCTTCAAATAATGATTTCTTCCTTATAATAATTAATATAAGGAAACTCAATGATCAAGCATTTGATTAAACAATGGAAACGGTTTGAATTTAAGAGCAACAATGAAATCAATTTTTAGATTATGCAAAAGAAAATGTTTTCGAAAAAGGCTACTAAAATTAGGAAAACATTTCAAAGAAATAAATTGCGTTTAAACTGGTGTTTGCAAAAATACAATTTTTAATAAAAGTTATAACGTCCTGTAAATTATTTTTGCGCAATAATGGTTTTTAGGATTATCTCAGAAAAATGCCAAAATCTCGCTTTAATTTAATTCTTAAAAATTCTATTTAAAATCCCAATAATTACTCTGAGATTGATTTTCCATCCCTCCAAACTACATCTTTGCTCTATTTGGTCCTATCAAAACCAGACGATTTGGTCAGTAGAGCTGCGAAACACACAATCGCATACAAAATATAAAAATACGCACAAAGATTTAAGAAAGGAAAATTTAAATACAATTATCAATAGAACAATTTTTCAAAAAGAATTTAAAAAAATGTTTATTAATTTGTGCCATTTCAATATCATGTTAATAAGATTTTTGTCGCACGTTCTGTGGTATTTTCAAAAGATTGTTCATAAAATGTATTCTATGCGAACATTATTTTAATTGTTATTTTATTTTAACCAAAAAAACCTGTTTTTATAAGCTTTCTATAACATTAAAGTTTCAATGTATATTCCTTTCCTTTTTTTTTTTTTTTGGCTTCCATAAAATCTAAAGATGTATTTTTTTATCATCATTATCATTTAACTTACTTGCTTTGTATTACTCTTTTTCTCGCCATTTTAATAATTGAAGTGCTTAGCATTTTGCACTTTTAAAGTCTATTTTTAGGCAAATGCAATATGTTTGAAAAAAGGAAACTTGTAAGATTTCTTAGAAAGCAAATTAAAAGAAAAAAAATCTCGGTTCTTAGAAATAACACCATAAGTGAATAATTAAACTTTTTTTATAGCTTGAATTACTAAAGAGAAAAGTTTCATTTTATTCGCTTGCTAAAAAAAACTCCAAGTTATTTCTGGTGTTTGATAAAATAAAAAGTTGTTTTTGCTCTTTATTGGATAGTTTAAGAAATAAGTGGGTGAAAAGAGTTAATAAAAATTCAATTGAATAATGAATTCAGCTCTTTATTAGAACGGATTTTTTATCAGTATGAAATGTAATAAAATACAGTATTTATAATAAATGAGTATTATAAGAAAACTTATAATATATTTGTATAATATATTTGTAAATTTTAGAAAAATGATCCACAATAAAAATGAAATAAAATTTTGGAAATTTAATAAGGATAATTATATAATGGATGTATGTTCATTGAATTGTTTTTTGATTCATTGATATATTAATATAAAAGATTCATATTAATCAGAGTGCATGGTGCAAATCCAACAAACTCAGTAACGGATAAACACGCTTTATTCTACGAGAAACAGAAAGCACAAGTAGCAAAGACGCTGTCTAGGCTTGCAAAAAGACCAGCACTTTTATATATTCGCATTACAGATAAACAGTAAAAACCGTTTAATTAGAAAATATAGCTCATTCCACGATCAGCACTCCGAAAAGCGAATTCATATTTAAATAGGTATTTCGATAGGATATGAAATTTTCCTGGAAAATGTTCAGATCTATTTCCCAGCAAAAGATAGAGCCGAAATTCCTGAACATTCCCCAGCAAAAGATAGAGCCGAAATTCCTGAACATTCCAGGATCTTAATTTTTGTTGCCAAAGACGGAGGCCAGGCCATTGATCTGGCATCTATTTCACATCAATTATGAAACCATGCAAATTTTCCCCCGTTATTAAATTTTCTTTTAGTTAAGCTGAAAATTGAGGAAGAGAATATAACAAATTCACAATATACAGCGCTTCCAACTTAAAAAAGAAACAACCATTTTAAATGTCAGAATGCGAAATACATGAATGTATTAAAATGAAGTGAAATGATCAGTTATTTCTATAAATTATTATAATTAAGTTGTCCTATGCTAGCTGTGAGAGCTTAAATTTTTTTTGAAAACTTTATTTTAACTATTTAAACAAATAATATTGCGTAGCATTTAAAAATACATCAACATATTATTCATGGAATTTGTCACTTGCATGACAACCATTGGAGTCTTAACAGATCATAAAGTGATATTGCTAAATCTGAAGTTGTGCAATGGGAATTTGGGTGCTGAAGGCACATTAAATTGGAGATCATTTTGTGTCATTCTCCCTCTCTTTCATAGAATTGCTACTAAGAAATAAAAATATATAAGCAAAGAAGCAGAGTTGCCCATGTCGTTTTTTTTTTTTTTTTTTTTTTTTTTTTGTCCAGCTTTGCTAAACCATTTCCAAAAAACTAAAAAAAAAAAAAAAAAAAACGACATGATAAAATTTCCAAAAATCAATGAATAAAATCAGGACCTTCTAGGAGCAACTTCATAGAACAACTACAATATTGGTCCACAAATTTGGGGGACGGAAGAGAGTAGGCTGATTTATCTCCAAGTGCTTGTTCGCTTTAGCTGCGCAGCCCTCAGGCGTTGGGAGACTCGACCAAGAATCTAGACTCCTGACGTAACATGATATAATGAATCTGCAATGACTGATTTCTTCATTTAACCAACTTTTAGGTTTAAAATCGTATATCATTCCAAAATCATTTCCCCATCTGTTGACTTAGAAACAGCTACCACATTTCATTTGATAAGTTTCCTCTTTTAAGAGCTCTAAATTTAATAAGGATTTGCTGTGATATATTTTTTGATAAGAGTTTATTTTGATATTTGTTTTTTATGTGTTTGCGTATTAAAACACTTCGTTTATAAAAAAAAAAGTTACTGAATAAATTCATAAAAACGACTCTTCATCAAAAATAAAGAACAATGTATATCGAGGTTTATTAAAACAGAATTAGGCATCTGTATTTCTCAAAATTACAAGCCCAAATAAGAGAAACATCCACCAACGTGTTCACAAATTTATGAATGGCATAAGGCAAAGACTATTCTGAATAACGGAAAGATATGGCTAATGTCATTCCCATCATTGTCCTTCTCGATATATTTCTTGAAACTAATGATATTTATACATTACGTAATACAACTCATATCCAATAAGTTGTATTAAATTGTGAGTTGTATTTCTGGGGGTAAAGAGAACCCTTTAATGCCTGTTCCTCATTTTATAATAGTTTCTATTTATTTATCCACTCATCTGTTTTCCTATTGAAATTTTGGCGAGATTCCTTGGCAATGTATATCGAATGAAGTAATTGAACGCTGGTATGTTTTCGTTCTAATGGATTATTAGTATTGATACTATGTCAAAAAATTGCTTGCACTAAGTTTATTTTTAATTACATTTAACAACAAAGCACTTATAAAAGTTAACCATTTTTAATGGGACTGCAAGTCCAGTATTCTAAATTCTCCATAAAACACCTTGTCAGTCTTTAAAGTGAAGCAAGAATCCATGTGCACCACGAATACGAAATCAAACAAAAGTATCATTTCCTTAGTTATGGTTAGAGCATTCTGACTCCAGTGGAAATTTGCTTTCTCTAAGCCTCAAGAGTTATTTGAACATTTTAAAATACTGAATGTGTCAATTATAGTCTTGTACAAAATTCATTTTGTATGCTCCGCATAAACACAAAAATACCCTTATATATGCAGATAACTCTATAATAAGGCATTTTTCATATCGTTTGTATGAAACTTAATCCCAACGAAACTTTTTACTATCGCAGTGGTTCTCTGCTTGTTAAAAGAATAGTGAAAACTCTGCAGGATTGTGAAAAAAAGGGAGTATGGTGATAGAAAAAACTTTGTCAGTATAATATTTTATATTTATATTAAAAAATAAATACTTTAAAAAAAGATATGTTTGCAATATCGGGGAACATATTTGAGTAACAGAATATTTTTTTATGCTTTTTAAGTTAATAACCTTTAAAATTAATGTAATTTGTGGTAGATAACTTCCAATTAATGAAAAAATTCAGCATGCTCCAAAATATGTTTTCTCTTAAAAATTTTAATAAGTTTAAAAATTTTTTTATCTTTATGGCTATTTTAACTACTTTAGAAAGCTTTTTTAAAATTTTGTTTTAGAAATATTTTTTTATTAATTAATTGCATATCTAAAGCAAATTGTTAGAAATTTTATTTTGATTCTTATAGGGATTTATATGTTCGAAGAATTAGAAGGTTATTAGAAATTTGAATTTGGATTTTAAAATTTAATAAAATTTCTTATTGGATCTACTTATTTGATGTTTTCTAAAATTTTGATTTTTCTAATTATGAATATTAGAAGCACATCTGATTCACTAATTTTTATTGTATGCACCTTTTCAAAGTATATAATGAGAAAATGTTTTTATTGTACTACATTAATTTTGAATTTCTCGCTAGAGCCCTTAAAGAAGGAGTTATCAAGATTTACCTCTCGATAATAAGGTACTTTTATAATCCTGCTTAATGCCAATAACAAACCCTCTCACTCTGCATATCTTATTAGATGAAATAAATGTAACCTTCCGCAGGCTTCCGATTCAGATCTGCACCATTTAATGCGAGGGGAGCGATTTAATTTGCAGCCCATCCCCTCGGCCGCATCATTACGAGATTGGAATCTTTGAGTCGGGCATTAAGCTCTTTGTCGCCTTCCCAATGCCTCTTAATGAATTGCATGAAGTCTAGCGAATGCGCTTTAATTGTAACGAATGGCCCTCTTTAATTATAGCACTGCCGCTTACAACTCCGCTGGCGGGTCTTAGTTAACAGTATCGACTGCGGCAGGACTTGTTGTCAACTGAGGCAGGTGGAACAACCTGCTGGTATCAACAATTCATGATTTAATAAAAGTTCCACAGACCCCTTGCATGCTCGTGGGATCCCTCAGAATGATTGTGGAGGGATTTTTAAGTCGTTCCCGCAGTCATCAGTATGCAAAAAGGGTGTCTGCACTTCACTCGGTTCGCAAGGAACCGTTAAACTTTGTTGCTGAGATAACACACTTTAGTCGCCGTGAAATCCTAAGATAAATTACCGATCTCTTCTACAGTTTTTTTATGCGTTTTTTTTTATTTTATTTTTTTGTCGTTTAGAATATTTAAAGGGTTCCATTATATGCATTTAAATGAAGTTTAATAGCGGTAATGATATTTATTTTCTTGATCATGTTGTTATTTCGTGCCCTTTTTATAAAATAAATCGATGTAAAACATTAGGAATTAACATTATGATGAAAAAATATTCCCAATGTTTTATGATATATCCAGTATTGCTTAATATTAATTTCTTCAGAGAACTATAATAGAAAAAGATAAGTGATTAAATGTTATAATTAATTATATAATGTGATAACAAATTGTCAATAAATTTTGTGCAGTAAGTGCAGATGTCGTTACAATATCAAACCTTTGTCTTTTTTATTTAAGAAAATTATTTTAATTTTTTTTAACTGAAATGAATTTGACTTATTATATGTCATTCAATTATCTCATAACAAGAGACGCATATTTGATTCCTATATTTTTAAAACATATAAATATGCTTATACAATACTAATTAAAGAAATTTTTATTATTAATAAAGGTATAGCTGTGCGCTAGTTATCCATTTATAGATCAAAACTTTTGGCCTATAACTTTTAAATATGGACACAAATATATTTGGAGTCTAAAAATATGTTTCACAGTGAGCTTAATTTTTTAAAAATATAAAATAGTGAAGTTTCGTCGTTTTTCAGCGATAAATCTTGAAAATGTTATTAATCAAAATTCATTTACGCCATTTTAAAACTCAAAAATTTGTCTTTCTAATAATATTAATTTAGTTGCAATATAATTCTTTTTTTTCTAAATTTTGTCAATTTTTTAAAATTCTTTTTGCGTAATTTTTAGCAAAATATTTCATTGTTACACTGAAGTTCCAGCCCTCTTCATTTGTTCATTAAATATTTAATCCCGGGGGTTTCATGCTTGGTTTAAAGAAAAGCAAAAAAAAAAAAAAAAAAAAGATTCTGTTAGCTATTTGAGCAGTTTATATAAAGAATAAATAGTAAAACTACGACCCCACGAACGGCAATGTGCAGTTAGAAAATTATACGGGCAGCTACTTTTTTAATGGTATTATGTTATCAAGGGATTTGACTCCATTAGTAAAGTTCATATACATTATAAAGAAAATAATTTCAATCTATTAAAATAAAACGCTTTTAATATCTATCACGATTTCATCAAATTATGAATAAAATATTTTATTAAAATTGAACGGAACAATCAACATTTCCGATGAATCACCTGGCCGTTAAAGTCAGGCAGTATATTCCTGTGTTTATATATTAGCTAATTGTATTAAAATTTTTTTTCTTTTGACTTATTTAATATAGTAAAAGATGAATCAATAAGGAAGTTGAAAATAGCCTGATAAATTTTACAAATCCTTATATTTTCCTTATTAACTAAAAAATAAATTGAAACTTTAAAATTGTTAAGAGAAATCTTTAACATGATGTTGTAGACTCCTTAGTATTTAATGTTTTAATAATTTTGTTAAATATTTTACAAAAAGTATATTGTTTAGAAGGCTATCGTATTTTAACGTAATTCTGCTTCTTTATTTAATTAGTTTGAAACCTTTAAAAAATTTAGTTCATTATATTAATTAAAAAGCGAATTTTGTTGAACGAATATAGCATATATACAAATGTAAATAATGTTATGTAAATTATTAAAAAAATTTGTTTACCATTTATTTCACTGTAATTAAAAAAATTATAGCTTTTCAAAAGAATTAGATAACTCCGCAAAATACATAAAAAATATGAAAATTAAAATTTTAAAATAAGAAAATTTACAATAAAATAACCCTATTAATACTTCAGTAACGAATTTTTTTAAAATTCATAATCTAACATATGCCTAATTGTAAACTGAAAAAAAAAATGCAAGAGAAAATATCTATTTTATTAGTTTTGGATTTTCTACAGTTTATACTTAAATTTTTTATAATAATGCCATAATATTGTCATTTAAAATTATATTAATTTACAATACTTAAATATTCGAAATCGCTATTCTAAAAGAGCAGGAAGAATTGATTTTGAATCCTTTCCCGATATTCTAGGAAGAAAGAAGTATTATGGCTCATCGATCATAAGACAGATGGACAGATAGTTGTTATATGCAATGACTTTTATCAATAACAGTAACCCACAATGCACATTTCTAGGACATGATAGCTGTTATATGCAGTGACTTTTATCAATAACAGTAACATCCAATGCACATTGCCAGGACATGAAAGAATAATTGCCTGGCTCAATATGTAGGTTTTTGCTTCTCCTGTAGAACAATAAGAGTGGCCAATGACAAGAAACGAATTAAACCTTTTAAGGACTCTAAGGCAATGCAGGTTTTCCGGAGCTTCCCTCTTTCTCTCTTAATAATTTTTATTGATTTTGACTCAATGATTTTGTCTCTCACAATGCTCTCTACACTAGCAACAATAGATGAGACACGTACGGTAGACTTAAATCAGAAAATTATTATTTTTGTAGATGAATTTACAAAACATTTAATTGCGGTCCAATTCGAATGTAGAAGAAAAGTGACTCTCATTTAAAAGCAGCCTTAAATCATATGAAATAAATTTTTGATCTTAATTTAAATGGAATTTAAATGCTATCTAGTATTTAATCGTATTTAAACAATTTTTGCAATTGTATTTAAGTACAAGAAATAAGGTTTTTTAAATACAATTCTAACCAGATACAAGAATCGAGAACTCTTTAAATTATAAAGTATCATATATTTTTATGAATTTTAAGCAGTATAATATAGAACTTGTAAAAAATAATTAATTAGAATACTAGAATAATGTTTCTAGTATTTCAGAGGTACTTAATTTTAATTTGATACAGTTCGAGCTCGCGTTCCTTATTAATTAATTGAAAGCCTAAAAATTAAAAAGTATATCAAAATTAAATACAAAATAGTATTAAATAAAAGTAATTAAATACAAACATTATACAAATCCTAATATCAAAAACACATATCAAAATTCCGGATGCTCTTAATTTTATGGGGTTCCGAGACAGTTGCCTATTTGAGGATCCGGCCCTGCTAATGACAGAATATACTTTTCTCTGGATGCATAAATTACCAATATTGAGGATTATTTTGCGTAGAACATAATTAAAATGTTTCAATTATTCAGATAAGCTAAATAGCTTTAGTGCAAAGAAGGAGCTATCTCTTTATAATTTACTACATAACACTAATATTATTATAATTCATTCCATAGGCGCAATTTATTCATAATTTTGAGTGTAATGGCTTTAAATATTTAATATAGAATTACCGAAATTAACAAAAATCTCTGCATTATATTCATTAAATCATTTGAAAATTTCTACTGCGCTCTCTGAGTTTGTTGTCATTTTGATATCCTGAAGGCCAAGATTTATTTTATTATAAAAATAGTGTTCAAGAATCATTTAAGAATAATTTCGCTTGCAACGAAAACTAAGCAAAAAATTATACCTGATCTGATTATACTATAATAATTAATTTTTCTATTTACCTCATATTATGTTGCGAATCATTTAACCTTAATTAAGTAGATGATTATTAGATATTCTGAGATTAATTTGCACCATCACTGCGCGTAATTAAATTTTCTTGCAGCAGAGTTCTATAGACTTAAGAATTTCCTCAAGGAAAAGCTGTTTCTTCACTACCTTCTAATTCAGAGTGCAATTTTTTCCTGATTAAGGCAGCAGTCAATTACTGAGATAGAATAATAAAAAGTGACAAATTTTTCTAAAGCTTGTTTCCTAACTTGTCACTTGTCAGTGAACTCACTCAACTATATCTACGCTCTGAAGTAAAATGCGATTATTTTTAACGCTGGAGGCAATTTAACGAAGTAGATTTTTATTGCTTTAAATGTTCTGGAATCTAATTTAATAAAGCTTTCCGTTTCAGCCTTTTAGCTTTTGTCATATTTGGCTCTATACCTTTTACATGGGCACTTATTTTTGAATTAATATACCCATAAAGAAGTACCAACTTTTAACAGGAGTTATCTTTGAATATAAATTTTGGCTTGTTAAATTCAACTTTAATAGAATTAATTTAATTCACCTGATGTCACATCCGTAATACTAATTATTACTACGTCATTTAACAACTCGCTGCATATTGCTAAAACAGTTATATAGCGTCATTTTCACCAGGGATATGCAATGGATCCGAGAATTTAAGTGGCGCCATGCTTTGACTAGTCTCACGTTAGAATGAATTATCTCAATAGATTAAGATACTCGTATGCCTTTATTAAGCTTCGCAAAAAAAATCTCGCAAAGTTTTTGAACTTTTACTTTTCATTTGTCTCAAATGCTCTAGAATAATCAACTTAGATTTGTTATTTTTTTTTTTACAAAAGTATTAAATTTTTGATGAATTTAAAAAAAAATCGACATGTTTCATATGCTTAATGCTTATTTTAAAGAGTTTGTTTGTAATAAATTTTAAATATTTAAAGCTTAAATATTCCAGAATAATCATAAAATTGAGACCATGTTTATATTTTAGAGTTAGCAACTTATTTATACTAGATATAATAATATTTTCATATTATGACAGTGTTAGAACAAAAATCGTTTCATTTTGCATAAATTTTTCTCTTTGCGGATTTAACTGATTTGTATAAATTTTGTATTCCGAACTTTGACCTTGCCAGATTTTATTGCTGTATGAAACTTTGTCAATGGAGATCTAAAAGTTTTCAGTGCTTTATTTGAAGACGTTTGTTCCATTTTAAGTTTTTTTAATCGATATGTGTGGTATGAAGGTACTCTAAAAGTATCGTGGTTTAAGAAATTCTCTATCTTTAGATTTGATTATCCTTATCCTTAGTGAAAAAAATCCTTTTTGGAGACTAAATTCATTTCGATTTCTCAAAAGTTTTCAGATAAAAATTATATCCAATAAAATTGAAAAAATTTATTTTTATTTATGATTTTTTTTTCTTTTTGCGCATGGATTATGATAAAGAAAATAGTAAATGTTTTTTTTCAGCAATCTTAATTTTTTTCTTTCTGTTTGATTGGAAAGATTATCCCAATTTTTAATTTCCAAAATGTTTATTGTTCTTTATTTTGATAATATCTGTTTTTTATTTTTAAATGACAAAAAGATTATTAAAAAACAATATACAGCAATGACAGTTATAAAATTATTCAGTAATCTTATGGAATATATTCTTGTATTAATACATGCATTTAGTCACTGAAAATTTTCTATCAATATTGAAGATATAAATATTTTATATCCCAATAAGCATTCATTTTGCAGCATTTTTTTCTAGAATTATTTATGATTTCTTTGAAACACACAACTAAAAATTATCCATGTAAAAAAAATTTCATCATGGATGTTTCATAATGGTAGTGGGAACGTGTGATGAAAGTTTCTCTCCAAATTCACTCAAAACTTTTATTGCGCAACAATTGTGAATTAAGTAATCGATATGGGAAAACTATAGTCGTATCGATGATATTTAAAAGAAATAATGTCATGTTTTTCAGTAATGATGCTTAGCGTATTTATTGCATTTTATTTCTTTCAACTATTCTTTTTTTTTTTTTTTTTTGAAAAAATATCAGCACAAAGCATAATAGATCCATGGTTTTTAATTTCTACACAAAAGATCTAACATTCCAAGAAAGACAAACATTATTTTTCCAGAAATCAATCACAAACCTCACGGATGTACATTGACAGCACCCCCCCTCTTCCTCAGATTTATTTACTTTGTAAATAGTCGCGAAAGGAATAAAAAAATGTAAGAATAGCTGCTTTTTGAATGAAAGATAGAAAAAAGTATAAATAAAAAAGTTTCCCCAAAGGCGCTTTTAAAAGGAAGGAGCTACAGCAATAATAAAAACGATAAATAAATAAAAGACGCTAGATTTATATAAAAAAAAAGTGAAAGGGGGGAAGTGTCCGTCATCCGAGACCCTGTGTTTTGATTTCCCGGGGAGTGTCGCCTGCTGTGCGGCATGTCAGTCTCTCGAGACGTCGGAAAAGCGATCTATCGGCCGTTGAAATCCCGGAAAAGATCCACAAAGGAGCACTTTGTGAGCCTTTATGACAGGCGAAGCCTTTCGTGGTCGATTATTTTCGCCGCGGGCCCCAACCAAAATAGAGACGCGACGACAGGCCTTTTCAAAAACAGTTTGAAACACCCCCGCGCGCACTTACACTTCCCTCTGTTAGACATTAACACGAAAAGAGGTATCAGGCTATCTGCTATAAACATTCGTTAGTTTTTCAGTTTTAGACGAAAAACGTTCTGTTAAGGCAATGGTTAAATACTGTATAAAAAGAGGTTTAACGAGGTGATATAGCTAAAATGACAATAATACGTTTGTCGTAGTTTCTTTTTTTTCCTTCGGAAATGTGCTAAAAGTTTTCCTTTCTTGGCGAAGAATTCACTTTTATTGCCAAGATTCGATGCTATTTAAAACGGGTTCAATATAGTGAATTAATTCTTCTTCCCATACTAATACGGTTATTAGCTTTAAACTAAAAGCATTCATCATTAAGGGAAATATAGTGCATCATCATAAATTCTTCGTCATGGAAGAATCGAGTCAGTGATATTGCTACTTTGAGTTTTACAGAAAGGGACAAAGATCCACAGATATATTAATGATGTTAGGTCAATGAACACAGGCCTAAGTAGCAAACATAGGGACCATTTGGCAATAAAAATGAATGTTCAAGAAAATGCAGGGATTTTAATAATATCTCTGTTAGGACTCGGGATCCAGATTCTTCCAGAAAATTATATACCTGTTAGGAAACATATATAACTGCGAGAGATATAAAGCGAGTCAATTGAGTGAACACTCGCTTTAGAAATGCTGATCGAGGAGCGAGCTCTCAAGCTGTACGCTGAGCTTTATTGTGTTGTTACTGCTGTTTAATAATAATTACGGCAGTGCTGTTCATTTCTGCAGTTGCTGTCTTTGCTGGTATCTAGGTTGTATTTTTGCTACTAGTGCTTCGTGCATTCCTGTACAATAAAACTCTATCTTCCATTACCCAGAATGTTGGATTTCTTCAAGCGTTTATTCGTCAATGATTTCAGAAAAGAAAATTTAGGTTTTTATATTACCAAGTATTTTTGGGGACCGACTTATTCGCTCGGATTTAAGCTTTTTTAAAATATATTTAATAAAATATTTTATCAATAACATAGTATTTATGGATTCCTCAGCAAAGTGTTTTTAAATTTCAGATTTTAATTTAAAATAAAAGTCGTAACATTTTAGAAACCTACATTATGCTATAAGTCTTCCTAATTTTTTGTCATCTTATCTTAACTTTGAATTTGAATTTCAAAAGACAAATGATTAGACTTCAATTAATTCGATAACTTATCGAACGAATCGAAAAATGTTCACAAAATATAAGGATATGAAGGTGAATTATTCAGCACAGAAATTTTGTGGGGACTATAGAATGTGTTACAGAATTTAAGTAACACATTTCGATTTAGAATGTCATATGTTTCGATTTTCTCAGAGGATTATTCAAAATATATATATGTGAACCAATAAGAACAAAATTTAAAAGTTGTACAGTAGTAAGAAAGCAATTTTTGAGTTCATACTGCGATAATGTATTTTTATATATGCAATTACATGATAGAAAAAAAGAAATTTCTACTAGGTGAATTAATTTTTTTTAATTATTTTTTTTATCTCTGAAGTTAAATCTTAATAGTCAGCATAACGAAATTTGAAAAATTTTATTAAGTATATTTTTCAGAAATCTACTCAATGTTGAAAAATTAATCATAATTTATTTTCTTAATCATTAAAAGTAGAAAAATTATAGGATGAAACTTTTGTAGAAGTAATGAAAAGAAGAACTTTTTCAGAAAACAACAACACCTTTTGTAGAAGTATTCAGTTTCATTAAAATGATGGTATATGTTTTAAAATTTACATAAAATATTTTTAAAAATGAATTAAAATGAAAAAAGGCACTGGATCGACTGATTTCTTATCATTGAAAAGATATATATTATTTTTAGTTGATATTAGAGTAAATTTTGGGCGATAATATTTTTAGTATAGTAGAAAGACATAAACTCACTTAGTTTTTATTCTGCTATTTAAATTTTTGTTTGTATTTTAAATTTGCTTCGAAACTTAACATGAAGTGTAACAAAGTACACCTGTGCCATCTTTGATACTTATTGGATACCGTTTTCTAACGCAGATTATAATGGCTTAAAGATTTAATGTATTGATACGGTTCTGCTAGCAATAAGGATTTATCGATTTTCCTATAAGACATATACGTTAAAAATTTCTATTTTTCAATTAAAAAATATAATCTGATATTTCAAAGCTAGAGATTCTTTAAAAAATGTTTAAAATTCCACTACATTTTTATTGGCGAAATATTTTTTTTTTATCACACTTTCTACAAGGAATATGCACACATATTTTTTTTTTATTTCTAGACAAAGAACATATTGCTAATGCCCAGATGAATACTTAAAAAAGATTTAATACAGCGAAACAATTTAACTAGCAATATTATATCTGTCATGTTCTAAATTAGAATCTTTTTAAATGTTTTCATCTCTAAATGAAGAATGTGCTCGTGTTTAAAAGATATTAAAGATTTAGTTTAGCTGGTAATAATATATTAAAAAAGTTTTCTATTAAAAACATGCACTAAAAGTTCCCATATATAATCGAAATATATATTGCTGTCCAAGGAAAGTTATCTATACGGATTAAAAAGTGTGCAATGAGAAAAATAAATAAGTTGAATTTTTTGATTTTTAAAGGAAAATTGTGGCTCTATTGCCATAGATTGCTTCATGAAAATTTTGTAATTAAAAGTTATACTTAGTCAAGTGTTCTCTAAATCCTAAATCTAACCATTTAAAAATGCTTTCTTCTTTCAATTTGTTCAGTTCTATGTTATGCTGTGCTGAAGTAAAAATTATTTTAATTGTTATATGATAGAATTATTATATTTAAAATATATAGAAATAATCCCTTTTTTTAAGTTATGTTTTATTGAAATTACTGTTTCAATAGAACATGTCATTGTGATGAAACCATGTTGAATGAAGATTCCAACTATAGATGTCGCAATGTTTGTGTCATCTGAATAATCTTGCAAAAGGATTATTCTATGCACGAAAAATTAGCAAATTTGAACGAAAAAATTTAACGCTTTCAGAAAAACTGAATCCTTGTAAGCCAATTTCTTCACTAGAATATATTTTTTTTTATATTTGTGATAAACATAGTATGGAATTCAGCTACTATCTTAGAATATTGTGGGAAAAAAAGTCATGAAGCTGTTAAATAAGTGAGGAGTTTGCTTTATCACTAATCGATCTAAATTGCTTAGTTTTTTTCTTAACCCAAATGAGGAAATGTCGAAATGAATGAAGTTCTAAAAATAATCAAAGCTTTCTTCTACATTTGTGATAAAAAAATAAGCGAGAAAAACATCTTGACTAAAAAAATCATAAAATATGATAATTACTAAGTAAACTTCTTCCAGTTGCCATTGATGTATGTTTCACTTTTCACGAATACGATATATATATAATATAATAGTATAATACACAAAGCGGAAGTAAAATTATTCGACCATATAATGTTGTTACAAACATTTCAGCAATAAACATTTCCATATATTTTACACACAATAAATAAAACAAATTAATGAAGTAATTCTAATCAAAAAAATAAATATGGTTATTTCACATATTTAAAGTTCGTTTCTGCTCTCTATCTGTACTAAAATAACATTTGTTACCCAATACTTAGCACATAATTCAATTTTTTCGATTGACAATAACGAAAATCATTAATTACAGCTCACCAGAAGAAAAATAGAATTCATTAAAATGAGAATCCTTTTCAAACTAATCAATTTATTTTATTGGAGGCAAGGAGTAATGTTGTCAAGTGTTATGAAAAGAGTTGTCAAATGTTATCGTTATGACTGTATTTAGATTAAATTTTGTCACTTAATTTTTAAATTGCATCAAAAAAATGTTACTTTACATTCCGTTTCGATCTTAAATTTAACTCGTTCATCAGCATTTTAGTTACTCAATTTTTCTCAAGTATTTACCTTTTTAAAGAAAGATAACTTAATTATTAATGATGAAATTATTACTTACAGTATTGCCTGCTTTATTCTCTTTGTCTCAATTTTATCTCTCTTTCGCATAATTATCTTTTTAACCAATTTCTCTTCTGTAATTTTAGCAATTATAATTGCCGGAAAGAGACCAATTAATTATTAATTGTTGCTTGGTATTTAAACAAGAGTTTATACTAGAAAAAAATATTGAGAAGAATATTTATGCAAACTATTTAATTTGATTTAAATGAAACAGAGATAACAATAAATCGAATTCTCCTTAATGCTATTTTCAGAACTGGGTGTAAGGTCATGACTCATTTACATAGAAAGGGAATTAAGAAATTATAATTTTTTAATATAGATTTACTATTTAGAGAAACATTACAAACCAAAGAATTTTTGGCTTTTTATTTATTCTGAATAATTTATTTTACTGATTTCGAGCTTTGATGCTTAGTATGATACGCATTGCGTTATTAATGTCGTTAATAAATGCTAAGATAAATTTTAGATAACGTTCTTCACATGCTCCGAAAATTCTTCTAAAATATTTGAAATTTCTAAAACTCAAAAGTATTCAGCTGCATTACTTTCAGAGGTCCATTAATACTTTTAAAAAAATGTGAGAGAAAGCTGTAGTTGGGTCGCATTCGTATTGAACTTGCATCATTAACTCGAAACAAATGCATGCTGTATTGTTACCCTTTGAAAGTATTTTGAAACCAATAATAGAAATAATTTTAGAAAAAAACGAATCTCTCTTTTTTCCAAGTGAAAATTCTATTTTGCAGAGCTGATATACTATAAACATTTTAAGGTAAACATATTTTTTCAAGTTATTGAATTTTTAAAGCTGATTCATTATATCCTATTTTAAAATATCTCATAAAACTTCTAGACATTTTTAGTAATAGATACTTTTGCTAAGAAGCGAAGCTTTCAAAGTCGAAAACGTTATAAACGTTATCTTGAACAATCCTTTTCCTTCAGTTTCGTTCAGTAGTGTCTTTTGTAAAATCTTTTATTTTTTGAGAAAATATTTCGATACGAATCATATACTTATTACATACGAATATTTTTTTCGTTTTATCTACATATGAACTGGTCATATAAATAAAAAAAAATCACGACTGTACTTAGTTTAACATGCTATTCGAAACAATCTGCTATATTACAGTAATCATTTTACAGTTAATCTGTCATTACTTACATTTTTGAACAACACTCAGTTTTACCATAGTGAAATTGGGTCTGTCACTATATGATATTGTGAGCATGAGAGCAGATAGAAAAAGATCCCACACA
The DNA here is from genome assembly GCA_026543865.1 of Argiope aurantia. Lineage (NCBI taxonomy): Eukaryota > Metazoa > Arthropoda > Arachnida > Araneae > Araneidae > Argiope > Argiope aurantia. Next base: position 2,268,538 of record JAPMOR010073754.1, on the reverse strand, counting down.
TCGAAGTGTAAGTTGTGTATACTTATTCTCCCAGTTAATTATAAGTTTTTTTTTGTGCGTTAAATATCGGTTTTTAGGAATGATACCTATACAGATAAATTTAAAAAGCAAAACCTTATCTAAATATAAAATTGGATCCAAATCGTTAGAGCCGTTTCCGAGATGCAAGAAATTTATATGTATATATATAAGAATTGCTCGTTTAAAATATAAGATTACAGGAACTCATGAAATGAATATTTGTAATAATGTTTGGTCCAGTAATGTCAGTCATGACAATGTCCTTGTGGCTCGAATTAAGGAAATGCTGATTCAAGACTCGATTGTATCAAAGATTCGATGTGCAAATTTGATGCATGTTATATCTATTGGAATCAAACGCCCTTTCAGGATGAGGAGGAGTTTATCAGAGGATTCGTTATAACATATTTATTATCTCTAAAATAATACTCACCTTGGAAACACGATATATGTAATCCGATTTAATTAAATTGAAACGGTATTGTGGTAAAACTTCTAAGTAAAGCCATCTATCTATGGTACATTTGTATAACCATATTTGTCCATATTGTGTATATTTGTATAACCAGTCGTCAAGATTAACAGAGTTGTTCAAAATGTTTATTAATTTTTATCCCGGAAATGTTGGAAATGTATTAAGTTCTGCAGCCACTTCACTTAGAAATATGGTTTCAATCTATAGGAACCTAATTCCATTTGCTGCTCTCAACACTAAAATATGGCGTTTTACAGTAGTACTATAAAATACCGTATTTTAGTGATATACATATAGGAAATATAGTAGTTCCATTTATTTGCTCGTACACCTACTTGATCTGAAGTATTCTGTTTTTAGTGACCAAATATACGCTAGTATAATAAGATACATGGTTAAAACATTATAAATTATCAGTACTGAATAATAGTTAAATAGTTATTTATATACCCCGTTGTGAAGCAACATTAAGATTAATTAGAGGTCGAACCTCGCAATTTTGAGACATGATTCAATAAAAAGAAAACACATTGCACCATTACTCTCCAAACTTCCGGATCATACTAAGGCCATTCATTAAAATCAGCGTGTACTCGGTTCTTTGATGGCAAAGTTACGAAAATAGAATCTCAATCAATCTTATAACTAGTACTTCACCACCACTTCACCAACTTCAGGGTGAAAATAATAAGAAGACAATTGCAGAAGGAAAAAAAAATCTGTGATATCATAATCCTTTCTAAAGTAAAAATGCTGAACCAAAATCTATGCAACAAATCAACCAGAGATAATCAAGAGAAGCTTAAGAATAGCTAACTTTACTCATTTGATAAACTTTATAAGTTATTTTGTAAAACACACACGTTTAAACCTAGTAGAATTTAAAAAGACTTAATTTTCGCTATACCGGTGAATAACAGTTCCCGAGAACTGTTGAATTCGCTTGTCAAAATCAATTGCAGATTTATTACAGTGAGAAATGAGATACTTTTCAGAATTTGAGCGAATTCGTAATTCACTTAATACCCATCCAATGGGTTCTGCCTTTTAACTAAATTCGTAGATATCTTTCAATGCCTGAAACTGTTAGTGCAGCAGGCGGCTGAGTACAGAAGGCGGCGAGCAAGCAGGCTTCGCGTAAAACTTGCTGGAGGGCATATCCAATTTCTCTCCAAATCCGCTAATGGGTTGAATCGTTAACCTCTTCATCGATTGAAATGCTCTTTAATGCCTCAGTTGTATATCCCCGAGGCTTTAGTGGTTTCTTCCCGGGGTCTCGTTAGCGATTTGATCACATTCTTTTATCCCTCGTCTCCCTGTTGTCATTGTTATTTTGTTCAATGATCGAGCCAGGCGACTGACGAATAGAAAACTGATGAAATCAAACTGTCAGTCTTGCATTTTGTGGGCTTTTGAATGATTTCGCGCCCCCCCCCCCCCCACTCTCTCTTTGCCTCGTCATGATTTACGAACTTTTGCCTTTGAAGGAAACTAACTGTGCCGGCATACTTCATCTACATCGGTTTTCTGAAGTATTCTGCCGGTGAAAAATCGATATTTCGATGGATGGATCGATGATTGCAATAATATGGGAAAGAATAACCTTTTACCGCATTCATTAAAATGCTTTATGTGGTTCTTTAGAGTTATGGCGAACGACAAAAGCACTTGTCTTTCCTTATTTGAAAGCGTGTTTGTTTTTATCTCCTCTCTGAATTGAAATGTATGATATATTACGCACGGAATTTATATTGGATTTTAGATTGACTTTGCTCTTTAAAGTATTATTTTGGAAGTCCATTTAACTTAGGAAACTGAGTAAAAGGAAAAAGTGTAATGATGCAATAAGAGGCAGAAATTCAGATAGAGTAATAATATGAATCGTAAATGTTTTTCTAAATCAATAACATTTTGCATTTAATCAGTTTTCTAGAGTTTTGAATGTCCAAAGAAGCTTTTTAATAAGGGAACAAAAGATGGTAGAAATGCAAGGCAAATTACAAGTTATATATTTCTATAGACATCAAAATACAATACAGATAAATCAATATAATTAACCCTACCATGTCAGAAATATAAAATCTTTAAATTAAATATCGCCATGAAATTAAACTCAAATTGCAAGATTATTGAAGATTAAAAGTCATTTATTTTACTTCTCACAACTATCTGCTCAACTATTTTATTTCAGAGTTTTAATTTAAGACTGTTAACTGTTTCATTTAATTGACTCATCAGGGAAATAATTATTCATTTAATTCAAAATCGGTTACAGCCCTTTCAGGAGTTTCAATTTTTAAAAGTAATACAAAAGCTTTAAAATTGCTCTAAAAATATGAGTTTTAGTAAAACTTTGAAAATAATTAGCATTAAAAAGTAGTTCATTACATTGTTCAATCAATGGTTCATAAAAGTAGTTCAGTTCAATAACATATGAGGTAAAGATTTAAAACATAGAAATTTAACAAACGTTCGAGATGTTTCGTAAACTGTTTCGTAAAGTGAATATTAATGGAATGTTTAAAATATGATAAAGTATGTGTATAGTAAAAAAAGTATTTTACTCCTTCACGTTTGTTTATTTTTGAATTGGTCAAGTTATAAAAATAAATTTCTAAAACTATTTAATTGGAGTGATTTTTCTTAGAAGCACAGCTTAGTGAAATGTTTCCCAAACCCTTGCTTTGGATATTATTGCTAGGACGATAATTTTTTGTAGAAATCAATTATCTAAATCCATAATAAAATTGTATTTGAATATTTAATTTAGTTACACAAAGTCTCAAATCTTCCTTTCAGACGATTATTTCGATGAGAAAAAAAAAAAAAAAAAAAACATTCCTCTTTTTTTAACAATATTTCTCTTACTGAGTCTTCATAAACGGTGTATAAATCTGCAAAATATGTGAGTTTTTATTATGTAATCGTAGTCTTACCAATTTTTAACCATACGGGATTTAAATTGTGAAAATACTACTAATAAATTCTAGTTTTGATTCCAAGAAGGAAGAAAGTAAAGATGATAGACTCATTTCCACCTTATGGAGTTTTCTTATCTACATTCCTTTGCCAATCATTGATTTCTAAAGAAGAAATTCTTCAATAAATTTGTACAAAACATGATGCAATACGACAAGGTGAAATTATCTACAGGATTGTTTAATGATAGGCTAAAAAATGTTCAGAATGTTAAATCGTACTGACAAAGTAGTACAAGATCTTTTGCAAGACAGACCCTATACATAGCGATGATAAATCCGTTGGTACAATAAAAAAATAACAGAAAGAAAGTCACTAAAATCCATCAATAACAATCAATTCAGGACACAAAATACTTATCAAAATTTCCGATGCAAAATTTTTAAACAATATTTTGCTTTCAATGAAAGGTGTTTACAAAAAAAAAAAGCCTGATGTTAAATGAATAACCGAACATTAAATGCTGAATGTCATATTGCAAAAAAATGACAGCTTCAATTTTGAAAACAAAGAACGGCAAATAATTTTGACAAAGAAATAGGCACAAACAATAAAACCATAATTTGCAATTTCTATGATTTGCTATTGGAATAACATGAATATATCTGAAAGCATTAAAAGCAGTCTTTTCCATATGGCTAATTTCATTTCAAACTGTCGTCTTTAATCGAAATCGTCCAACTTACAATAATTCTTATTATTAGACAATCCAATTTATTTTTGACAATTTGACACTGCAAAAGGCACTTTCACTTAACTACAGCAGCTAGTATTTATTATTATTATTTTCATTTGCAGCACTTAAAATTTTCCGATGTTCTTGACAGATGTATTATTCTAATAAAAATAAACGCAGCGAAGAAGAATCGAAAATAAATTGTCAAATTTCTCTCACGTTTGCCCGAATACCCATAGGGTGAATTCCCATTAATAAATGGATCTCTCTTGTCATGAGCTTTAACTTTATTGAGTGGAGTCTTCTCACATTTTTATGACATTTTTGCCCTCCGGCTGTACGAGTATAGCATAGACAATTTGTTCAATCTCTATTATAACTTGTTTCAAAGATGCGTTGAATGTGTGAAACGCTGTTCCAAATTGTTACATTTGACTTGAAGTGACGCGTCACATTTTTTAATAAAATGATTGGCCCTGTATGTAGCTGTTGTAAAGACAATGAGTTACAGATAACTGAGATTATGTTCTTGCACTTAAAAAGAAAAGACAAAGGAAAATAATACTTAGAATTCCATAAGGTAGTGAGTTTATATCAACTGTCAGTATCAACTGCCTTTTCAGTAATGTCACAGCATATATAGAATTTTTTTAATGTTTCTCCAAACACTGTACTGAATATTTTTTTCGTTGCAACGTCAAAAATTTATTATTATATTTTAAGCTAAGTTATTTTTACGATACACAATATGTTGGAATACGAGTACACCTGCATTAAATTTGTTATAATTTCCAATACAAGCGAAGGTCAGAAATACACTGTATCCAAAATTAAATTTATAAATATTTTTTTAAAACTTAAAGCCACTTAAGAATTTTGTTCCCATTATATTTTTATTAAAGCATTTTTTTAAATAATAAAATACCAAAGTGTAAAAAGCGGTTATTAAAATTTTGTTTTTACCAAAGTTTTTCTCATCAGAAAATTAGCAAAAATGATTAATTATACTTAACATGAGTTATCGGAATTAATTTAGAAGCTGACTCATGTGCAGAGCTATCAGTTGTCCAGAAAGCAGTCAATCACGTTCGTTACTAGATAGGAACGTGCCGAATAGTGATAACCAGGTTATCGAAGGCCAGTTCTGCACTACCCGTTTTATAAACATAAAGGATGAGTATGGGAGACCAATTCTAAACTACACGTTTTGTAAAAATAAAGGGTGGATATGGTCATCCATGTATTCTGATCTATGAAGAATATCAACACCTGATAAATAATTTTGCAATGTCTTTGAAGGATAAACTCTGTAGAATTGAATTGGACCTAAATTTCCTACAATATGTTTGAAAACGTTAAGAATAAATTCTCAAGAAAGATATTAGCTTCTGCGTCAAGATTTAACCCTTAGATCTCCAACGGGATACATGCATTCCACAAAAGACAATATAAGAATTAATGGGATTTTAGCAATTGTAAAAGTTTATTGAATTTTGCTCCTTGGTTTAATAGAAGCTATGGCAAAAAGTACCAAAACTTTATGCACCAGGTGCCAAATTTCACTTTGCAAACTACGCTTTGCACTTTATCATAAATATTATTAATACATAGTTATTCTGTGTACACAATTCTATAAAAATGCTTATAAGATAGTTCCTAATTAATACTATTAGTGGGATATACATGCATCCCACTCATATAAATTCCTCCCTTCCTCATAACATGATTATGATCAAGTATAATTAAGCTTAACACTAACACATTTAACATTACTTAACATGTTTTTGTTGAAAAAAAGGTCTTATTTAATAAAAGGGCTTCAAAAAATAGTAATCTAAGCGTTAAATCCTCGCGATTAGAAGACGGGAAATAATTGCCACAAATTTGATCTACAACTGCAATTTCAGCCTCAAAGCCCTTCAACTGCTTTTTCTCACAATTTTTGAATATTCAAGGATTATTAGGTTTTATGATCTGATCGATTTTTTATCTCGTTCATAAGTCAAAACAAAAAGCATTCCTGTTAATTTTGTGAGCAAAACTATAACAATGAACCACTTATTATTCAAGATATATGTTTTGTGTTTATTATGTCAATTTTGCACAAATGTGTGTGTCTGTTATGCAACACTTTTTATCATTAATTCGTGAATTTATTTAAAAAAATAAATGCTAAATTTGTTGATTACCATGAATAAAAATTAAACGAAGCAAAGATGTTTACATTTAATTAACAACATAAAGCTTTTGCGTAAATGCATTTGTCGTTATTCAATATATATATCGAATGAAAAGACCTTTAAATTATGAATGATTAAGAAAGGGGAAAAAATGACATTGTGGACGATATAAAATTCATTTTATCAATTATCTTTCTTGTCTTAACGATTAGTTGAAACATGGGAGCTAACTGGACGTAGAAGTGAATAAACAGGAACCAATCACATTTTGTTCAGAAATGTTGCAAGATTAAACCTTCCAAACAACTTTCGAATACTAAAATAAGCAGATATTTAAATGTATTAGCCGTCTTTGAAGATAAGTTTGTTCATCCAGATTATTGACTTTTTAGGTTGCAAAGTTATTAATGCGGGATACATTAAAAAAACATACATTTCATCTTATTATTTGGTACGACTGAAAAGCATGAATTTAATTGAATTAGTTTATTGCAAATTAAAAAACGTTCATATTACAAAATAATATCTATATGTACTATAAAATATGATTAATAATATATTATAATTAACTATAAAATACTGAAAATTCTATAAAGTGTTAATGACTAATAAAATGGTGAATTTTTTTATCGATGAATTATCAAAATATTTAAAAACTTCATTATACATTGAATTGAATTAAATTTAATTAAAAATTATTATTAAATTTAAGAAAAAAATCGTAAGAAATGGAGCTGACATCATCTGAATGTTAATTTTTGATTCTTAAGATAGTAAAAAGATAATTTTTGTAAAATAATGTCTTGAAAGGTCTGAACATAAATTTTTCTAGGCACGTCAACGCAATGACCCATCTGGAGAATCATTAAGCCTATTTTTGTCCTTGAATAAATTTTCTGTTTGAAGTCTGTTTCTTTATTTCTGTTATATCTTTATTCTTTTGATTGAATAGATTTACTTTTTGGTAACACGGCAAGCCCTCTCCAAAATATTTCTAATAAAATTGGTTCGAAGTATTAGATTAAATGCAGCTGTAAAAAAAAGAGCAATGAAGCAGTCTGAAATTAGTACAATGATTTGTTTATATTTGGTAGTTGCCATATGATAAGTAATAAGAGCGATTTCTGCTCTACGTGTACTATATATACATATATAGATTTCTTACAAAAGCATTAATATTTGATATTCATATTTCACCATAAATCTAAAGCAAAACAATAACCAAAAACTTTAGCCGTCAGAGGAAATGTCTATAAAAACAGATTTCGAATTTTTGATATAGGCATCTAAGAGCAAAGCACACACACCAAATATTTAATAATAGGTGGTAGTTCCCAGTTTTATACGCATATAAGGCTTTTGATTGAAACGTTGGGGGATTTTACTTTTGATATAGCATGGGCCGGCACCAAAAGAAATTCTCCAGCATTTGTTATACACATATTTTGATTCCTAGTCTAATATTTAGGTCGGAGGGGGAAAGTGTCACCTTTGAGATCAAATGAAATATTTATGTTGTCGCCTCCGGACACAAAATAATAGAAATGAATACCACTAAAATAATAAATAAACGTTGATCTTAAACTTTTTTTATTTTTTTATCTGCAATGACAGCAGGAGCATCGAGGACGTTTTTATTTTTTAAGCTGTTTCATTTCTGTGGAAATATGTTTTTTTAGTTGTCTGAGGTGGCAAGATGTTTTTGTGGATGTAAAAGATACATGTTTCTGTATTTATGTTTGACTTGAAAAGTGAAAACTAATTTTTTTTTATTTCATAAAAGCTGGTGAAAAATATTGCGAAATAATAATGAAATATTTGGCATTTCAATATGATTTCTGATTCCTATATAACTATTGCGCATTTTTTTATGAAATTGTATAGTATTTATTTTTATGATTTATAAAATGTTATGTGGTGCATTCAGGTGAAAGCTTTTTAAGCTTATTATGTTTTATTACTTTACAAATAAAATGCACAAATGTTACAAATAAAGCATATTTATTTAATTCGTCACTTATGAATGAACTTTATATGTTCTATACTTTTATATTCCAAACTATAATATTAATTATATGTATAAAATAAAACAAACTTTTTATATTTTGAATTATAGTATAAAATAAATATTGAAGTTATAAGGGATATTATTTTGATGGTGTGAAAATATATTTAAAAAATGGAAAGTTCACATATAAACACGTGGATAATTCTAATGAACAATTTAATTTTGAAATCGCTTAAGCGAAGTTTAATTTTCAATAGAACCATTGCTTTTCATTCATTTACTGAGTAAAGACTACCGTACTATTAAAAGCATGAACTAAGAAGGAATTGCGAATAGTCGCTCATTTTTTTATACTGGAACCAGTTGTAATGCCGAGATTAATAGAGGGCTCTGCTACAAAGATTCTATCATCAAATGTTTATCAGGAAAAGGTATCTTATAACTAAGAATCTCTTTAAGATACAGAAATGTGCCAGAGGTTGTATATTAATCGTCAGCTGTCCAATTAGAAAATGTCTTCTCATAAGAATTTTGCAAATCTAAAGTCCGTTACATAAAGTTTATATGAGGAAATGCCCAAACTCTAGCTTTGCTTTCCAACTGTTCAAAAACGAATTGTGGGCCATTTTGACCAGTTTTCTTTTTAAATTCCAAGAATAATAATTATTAATTAAATCATTAACGTCACACAAAATTACCGTGATATCTATCTCATTGGGATTCACTTCAGACATCAAGCTGATAATCTTCTGGTATGAAAGTTGGTTTTCGCCTCCCTAATGGGTACGCAAACGTTATGGGTCAGCTACCCCCTACCAATGATGGGGCACGCCTCCCATCATTGGTCGGAAGGACGTGGTACAGGAAAGGCTGTGCCGGGGCTGGTGATAGCCCTTAGGACTTAACCTTAGTTCCTTCCAAAGTTGTCGTGGCGATCTGTGCTTTCAAGGCGAATCGAAATAGTTGTCTGCAGTACTCGTGATGCGTCGGCTAGAAGACAGAAGTGAATTTTATGTCAAAATTGAAACGAAACGATACGGTTTGCATTTCTATCCGAATAAATGGATTATTTACTTTTTGAATGAATGATTGTTATCAAAAACTTCAAAATGGGAACTACGGGGCAAAATTCGTCAAACTTCTTCCCCTCGATTTTCAATACTATCATTTAGTTATATAAGTATGGGGCATTTTATGTTAAGCTATGTTCTGTAATTAAGTGAATCCAATATGATTTTTTTCATCTTCTATATGATAGGTATGGTGTCAAAATGTGATTCATAAGGTGTCAAAATGTGATCATTCAAAATGTGATTCATATATTTTAGATGTAGTGACCATAAGTCGAATTTCATTCATTTAATTATACCAATATCGTTTTCTCCTTAGTCGGACAGGTAGATATTTCATCATTCAACTGTTTTGATCTCATAGATTTTCAATTTGGATTTAACTATAATACACTGAAATTCATCTCTATAGATTGTTGAGCATTTGAATTATAGTTTTTGCATACGCACATATTGACATATTATTCGCAAGTTTCTGCATTTGGTCCATACTTTGGTTTAGGAAACAGTTCTAATGATAAAACAAAATCATTAGAACTGTTCATTTATCTTGTTCGTAACAATTTCGCATTATTTTGTTTACGTGCATACGATAGACAAACAAATGCCCATTGTATGTAATAAAAATGTGATAGATAGCTGCGGTATAAATTTCATATACTGAATTTCATTTGTTTACATCAATTTTTAAATAAATATGTTCAAGTAACTTTCAGAAATAAAACAGAATTTCATAAAAAGATTTTTCGAATTGAGAAAAATCAAAAGTGTTTGATTAAGTGTGCCGCTAATATTCGAGATCTATACTTTAACCATATAGGAAATGTGCCTGTCTAGACAAACTGCTATCTTTTTAACAATATCTCAGATATGATTGTTTCAAATTAACTAAAAATAATTCTAGTAGAGAGTATCATGCTGATGTAATAAATAAATAAATAAATATTATTTGTAGAACTCTCACAATGTAAATATATAATCAACTTTTTTGACTAAAGCTAGCATCGATATAAAATAATAAATATTGCATGCCTCAGCTCATAAATCTTTGCTATAATCCAAAAATGTAAATAAATTGTAAAGTTTCTGATCCTACAATTAATTTTTAGTAATGTTTTTTTATTCGTACACTGAAAAAACATCTATTAAAACATTTAAAAAAATCCTTAATTTTTAGACGCCCAAATAAAAATTGGGATTTTTTTCGGATTGGGAAATATGATAATTGCACAAAGAGTGTTGGAGTAATTTTAATTCCTCCCAGAGTTACAAAAAGCACTGGACCCATATTCATTATAAATATCTTTTCATTGTATACTTCGTGTTCAATAAACTAAAAATAAAGTGAAATATTTTTTATCAAATATAAAATAGCTTTAATGATAATTTAAGAAACATATATAATATAATATTTTTAAGAATATCATTAATTCACTAATTCTTTTAAAAATTCAATATTTTGACCAATTATAATATTTGTCATTCGCTGATTAATGATACTAATTAATACTAACTAAATTAAATATTGACTAAACAATGATAAAAGAAGCAGTCTAAAGAACCAATACTCAAGTCATGAATGAATTCATATAATTTAATCATTTTTTCCTAATATTTTATTCTCCGGTTGAGGAAATATTTTAAAATAGGTATAGGATACGAAATTTACATTCTGATTCAGAAAATGTTAAAACTGTATTAATTATTGCATTTTACTGTGTTAATTATTGTAAAATGTCATATCTTAATTTTTTTTAATTCAGTATTATTTTGTTTTTAACCATTAGCCATTTAATGAGCATCTTTTATTATCCCCCAGCCGATACTTCGAAACGGAAATATATTATTTATCCTCTGAAATATGAATTTACATTTCTTATTTAAGCTTGATAAGGCAACTCTAGAAAATGTTTTCGCACTTCGAATTTTTATTGTTTAAAAAAAGAATAAAAAATCAGATCGAATACATGTCATTTTATCTCTAAAATAGGAATTTATGTACCTTATTTAAGTCTTATTAAAACCATTCTGGAAACATTTGTTTCAATTTTTTTATAATGTAAAAAACAGATGACTAATTAAAATACAGAATAAAATAATTTTTTATTAGAAAATATTTCCCAATTTTCTTCTTTATCGTTTTTGAGAATTCTAAAATTAATGAATCATGTATGCTTTTTATTGTGTAGTACAGCGTTTCTCAACCTTTCAGTATTCGTGGCCCAGTTTTCAATCATAATTTTCATCGTGCCTCCCACTTACAATAAAATGTATACAGCAATAATGTATATTACAATAATGTATAATGTATATATAATATATATTTTGGATTCTGTTTTTAAATTGTTTTTAACTAACTGCCAAAACAAGAGAAAAAGTGAGCCAACATTGGCGAGAAACCACATCTTGCATTTTAGACAAGCAGGATTGAACAGATGAAGCGAATGAAAGCGGAGAAAATTTATATATTATATTTGAAATGAAAGCCAAACATTAAGATAACGTTAAAAGAATATGAAAGTAGAAAATTCGTTAATGAAAGTTAACCTAGACGGGGTGAGCTAAATTTAGAAACTTGGAATATATTCGTTCGAATAATAAAGGAAATAAGACAGAAGTATGACAAAACAAAAGTGAAAATAATAGCAATATTTGTGGAAGGGAATCCACATGACCGATGCCGTCTCGAGCATGAGCCAAGCAAATGTTTTCTCACAGAAAGAAGGAAAATGATCGATAACGCAAGTTTCAATTCCAGCCAGTCTCATTAGAGTCAATCCTTTCATCGCTATCGAATCTATCGTGAATTTGTATGTTATATATTTTTTCGTGTTAATTGCAATTCACCATATTAAATATTCACGGCAGCAGATTTATGCAGATTCATGAATAAATTTTCAAGCGGAAGTAAGCAAGCATTAGACGATAGTCAAGCATCAACAAGTACACAGACGAGCGTGGTTCCGAAAGTAAAATCAAGGAACTATTCTCAAGAATACTTAAATTTTGGGTTTACCAGTACTGAAGGAAATGAAGAAGAAAGGTCTCTGTGTATCATTTGCTCAAAAATGTAGGCCGCAGGTAGCAACTTAAACGACAATTGGAAACGCTTCATAGTGAGTACGTCAACAAACCCAGAGAATTCTTCGAATTAAAATTAAAATCATATAAAAAGTAAAAGTCATTTTTTAAAGAAACTTTGTCTGTGAATAGAAAAGCTTTAATTGCAAAGTTCATATAAAATAGTCAGATGTAAAAACCCTCACACCATTGGTGAAAGGCTTATTTTGCCAGCAGTAATTGAGATTGTAGAAACTATGTTTGGGGATAATTTTTCAAAGCAATGGCAGTCCATACCTCTTTCAAATGATACTGTTGCTCGTCGAATAGGCGATATAGCTGAAGATGTACATTATCAGCGTTTGTCGAGGTTGCGTGAGAAATTGTTTTCACTATAGCTTGGAAAAGCAACAGATAGTAATAAAAATGCTCATTTAATTGCCTATGTTCAAATTTTTGATAATATGTCAGTAGTAGAACTACTTTTCTACAAACCAATAGAACTCATAACATCATCGCTCGCATTATTTGCTATTTTAAATGATTTTATGAACGAGGCAAACATAAAATGGAAAAATTGCGTCGGAATATGCACCGATGGTGCTCGTTCAATGTCCGGAAGATTCCAAGGTTTACAAGCACTTGTAAAACAAAATTCGCCTCAGTGCACACATTGCATGATCCACAGAGAAGCTTTGGCTTCGGAAGGTTTGGTTTGAATATTGTGTTAACTACAGTTGTAACTGTAGTAAATTATATAAAAATGGGACCCCTGATATCGAGAATCTTTTCCGCACTTTGTAAAGACATGAGTTCAGTACATTCAGCGTTACTATTTTATTGCGAGGCAAGATAGTTATCATGTGGGAAATTTTTGCAACGTGTTTATGAATTAAAAGAAGATATCGCCATTTTTCTAGAATAAGAAAACAGACAGGAGGCCGAGAATTTTCGCGATGGTTTATTTGTGATGAAATTGAAGTACTTGGTCGACATATTCTAGAAATTAAATAATTTGAATTTTCCACTCCAAGAAGAAAATGTTTGCAAATGTAGATGATTGTACTAAAACTTATGAGGCTGAAAAAGAACCTGTAAAAGTTGTTTTTGTAACGATTAAAAATCATTTATCCATGCTGGCAAAGAATTTTAAAAAGTATTTTCTTGTTGACGACAAACTGATCGCAAGTTACGAGTGAGTTAGGGACCCATTTCATAAGACTCCTGAAGGACTCTCAATTGATGTGGAAGAAAAATTCATAGACTTCACGGCAAGTGGCGAAACTAAAAGATAATTTAGTAATAAATCACTATTTGAATTTTGGGCAGGAGTAGAAGATGATTTTTCTACTCTAAACACAAGGGCATTTCGCATTCTATTACCATTCAACATCCTGCCTTTGTGAAACTGGATTTTTTGCTGGGGCTTCTTTGAAGACAAAATATAGAAACAGAACTGAGAGTGGCTATTCCTAATATTAAGCCTTCCTTCAAATAACTTTGCTCTGCAAGACAGGCCCAAGGAAATCACTAATAATTATTAATTTTTTTTTAATTTAGTAGGTTTTGATTAAGTAAGTTTTGATTTAAAAGTTGTTTTACTTTAATAAGCTATTAAATATGTCGAAATGCATTTTGTTCTCTTTGTGTATGTGTGCTTTCCTTTCAGTCACTTAATCAATTTTTTAAAATATTTTCACTTGGATATAACCACGCCCCCCTCTAGTGTGCTCGCTCCCCCTAGGGGGGCGCGCCCCACTGGTTGAGAATCGCTGGTATAGTATAATAGATTCATTTGTAAGAATCGTTTTTTTAATTAAAAGCTAAAATAAGATAACATCTAAAATTTAAATATTTGTTAAATAAGTTCTTGAAAATATATAATCATAAAAATTTCAGATACAGTGCATTTTCCAAAAAACGATTTTTAAATTTATAGATGGAATTTTTAGAATTTTTAGTGGGTTATTATTAAGAAGAAAAAATGCTGATGGGTTCTGCGATAAGCATTATATTGTCATGAATTTTATACCATTCTGAGCGAGCATAACATATGAGGTCTCTTTTCTAATCTAACTCAATTCCAAATATTTCTTTCTCATCTAGTTATAAATTACAATACATATTAGAGTAAGTGATAATTGAATGTTTGCAGTTTGAAAGGTATAGAAGGTTTAACAAATTTCATAACACGAATTAAAATTCCACTTTTCCGGGTAAATAACCTAATTAAGCACACGCCTAATATATATCTTCATATAGCACACACCTAAAGAGGAATTAATCCTATATCATCTATTTTGACAGATAGATTAGAAGATATGCTTATCTAAACGCCAAGTTACCCTGTTAATAATTAATTGTCGCAGATAAACTAACAGAAATTGTAGTAAAAATCCGTCAGCATTTCAGCGGAGAGTTGAAGAAATAAAAAATCAATATTATTTGTAGTAATAAATTGGATATAATTAATTAATATTAAATATAATCTAATAATAAAATATAAATTGAGAGTTTAGCTTCCTTGTTGTGGGATCTTCTCTATCAGTAGCAATCATATCAAGAGTAATTACTAAAATTTGTTTGAAAAAAAAATTCAGTACTAACACAAAAATAATGCTAAACGGAAATATTAGAAAAAAAAAACATTCAAATCTCAGCTCATTATTTTTTTTATTCACGATTCAGCTTAAAAAAATGCAAATAAAATGTCGAATCCTAACTTGTTTTTATTCATGATTAGTTTTATTCGCACACTGATAAATTTGTTGACTTAAATATAAAATTACCGTATCTCCGTTGGTTAAAGTCAAAAATAGAATTTCTAGCAATAATGCAGAAGGAAAAAAAAACTAAATGTTAGTTACTGGGCAGTTATTTACTGATTTATAAAATAATAATAAATGTAAATTTATTAGTATAATAATATTAAAAGTATAAAAACATTTGTATGAAAAGTATAGATATAGATATAAATTTGTCAAAGCAGCTTTCGACTTCTAATGAGTTTTATGTGTTAGACCAATCTTCTTGTAAAATAAGTCAATTAGCACGAATCCGTTTTGAATTCTGAAATTCTTATATTTCCATTTAATCTCACATGAAAAACTCCTTATTTTCATTTTTCTACGGTTTTTCATTACTTTTTAAATTTCGGTTTTTCTGTCGTTTGTTTGCTTATGCATATTTTGTATCATTTTATATTATTATGCACTTTGCCGTTATTATTATTATTTTTTCCTTTTTGCATTAAAAAACAAAACTCATCGTCATCCATCTAAACAACCTGGAGGCTTTTTAGCTCTATGAATGGGAAGAAGAGTCTTGTAATGTGATGTAATATAACATAAAAGGATATAAAATCTGATTAAATATTAAATTTAATAATGATCATCTTATTCACCATACATATAAGTTTACAAAAATTAATTATTCTTTCACAGTATTTATAAAAAATTATAAAAAAAACTTATCGAAGACTAAGACATAAAAAAAAATGTTCTGAAAAAGGAAAGAAAAACCTTCACCTCAAACATAGTAAAAATATTAAATAAAATTGCGAAAGTATGAAGTGATGTGAAAAATACACTTTAAAAAACTGAACTCAAAATGAATATCACAAGGAATAATTTTTTAACACCACACTGAAATTTAAAATATATCAGAAATATGATTAAAATTCCAATTTAATTAAAATACCCTCACACTTTTATGCATTCATGTTAACCATCAAATATTTTATAAGAGCTAAAAATTAGATTAAAACAATTAAAGTAAATATGTCATAATAATACTTTTCTTACTTTAATTATTTTATTTGAATGCCATGAAATAATTTTCTTCCAAATGAATTGAAAAATACAAATGAATAATAAAAAAAATGCATCTCCATATTTTTTATGGTTTTTTAATTATAAATTATTCAAGTGAAATAATAAAGAAATCTGAATATTACATGGAACTATATAATATTAAATGCAAGAAATGCGAAATTTATATAAGAAAAAAATTAAATTCTTTCATATAAAGAAGGATTCAACTTTAAAAAAATTTAGAATTCTTCTGAAATTGTTTGCTGTCTAGACATATATGGAAATATGAGACTAGCTTTTCTTTTCCCTTTTTCCGAGGATAATAATAATAAAAAATATCTTAGACAAGATTGAATACTCAAAAGAATTGAAAACAGAAAAACAAATTTTTCTCCTATGTTATGAAATTTCACACTATTCTATGCCATAGTTGAGCATAAAATAATTTCAATTCTTTGAACCACTGGTATTTTGTTACCCCAAATTTTAATATTAAACATTTTCTATATTTATTTTTCCAAACATTTTTATTGTATTGTAGATGTTATTAATTTCAAAAATGCTATCTATATAAAATTTTATTTATTTGAAAATTTAATATAAAATTCGAAAGTTTTTGGGATTAAAAGAAATTATAACTCATTTTTACGAATTCTTATAGAAACACAGTGGAGGATCAGGTTTACATGTCTGATAAAGAATATGATTTACTCAAAAATGATGTTCGGCACTCGCTCATCGATTTGTCATAGATTTATCCTGGTGGTGAGATTAAAAATGAGACCATAGATTTACCATAGATTTTGGTGAGATTAAAAATGAGAATAAATGGAGGGATGGAATTTAGCCCATCTCTCCAAAAAATTCCCTCCGGGAGGGGCCTCAGAAATCAGGATAAGGAGCTTTCGATATGGTGGTTGGTTCTTGCTAGTCGAGTGGAGAGAGAAATAGTAGAGGTCGACTACTTCCTATCAATGAAGGAACGTGCTTCTTACGGGATGGTTGTGTCGTGGCCTATAGGACTCAACTGTGTTTCCCACCAGTGTCCCTATTGCGGATGTCCGGTCAATAAAATTGATCCTTGTGCTTTCGTGGTGGGTAGGCGTAGCCGGTTATGGTTAACTTAGTAATTTGGAAATTTGACTAATTCATACTAGGGATTTAAATAGGAAAATAAATCAAATATTTTTTTAAAAATAATATTATCTTTATCATTAATAATTAATGATAATGCAGTAATAATACATATATTTTCTTGGTTCTAAGTTAGTTTACTTCTTGTCTTTTTGCGTACAGCCGACCACCCCGGCACCACTGAACGTAGCAGTATAGACAGGAATAAGTTAGTTTACTAGAAAACATCTCACCCCATAATAGTTCAGAATTTTTTTTGTTAAAAAGTTTAGAGAAGTGTTAATTTACATTTAATACAGTGATAAGAAGAAGTACAGTTGTTACAGAAAGTAATCAAAGACTCAAACACAGAAAAGTTCATATTTTTCGCATTTGATTACATCTTTCTAATGAATCATTTTCCGAAAGATGAGTTTGTGAAGATTTCCGTTCTCGTGTTTTCACCTGACAATTGCTGTTTAAGCAGTAACTACAAATTTTTCTTTAGTAGGCTAATCTCTCCTGTGTCAGCGTTAATAGTTTGCAATAAGATGCAATACATTTCTTACTTATGCAATTTTATCTTTTTTTTTTCTTTTTTAGAACATGTATTCTTTTTCTGGCCATCATTATTGACCGCGAAAGTGTTAACATTTTGATTTGTTCCTGTCAGCAGCAGATTTCAACATTTTTCAACTCTAGATAGTGCTCATTATGAGATTCTTCCTTGAGCTAGTCAGTATTTCAATAAAATTTGATTAAATAATTTCAATACAATACAATTAAATTAAATAATTTAATACAATTTTCAATATAATTCAATTAAATAATTTCAATACAATACAATTCAATTAAATAATTT
>JAPMOR010073754.1:2197449-2250272 GCA_026543865.1 Argiope aurantia | reverse complement strand
AAATAATTTCAATACAATACAATTCAATTAAATAATTTCAATACAATCTTAACTTAATGCTTATTTTAGATTGATTTTTTTTATTTTAATAATATTGAGAATGATTATTTATTTATTGGAACATGACTTCGTACCATCTCTGTTTTGTAGCATATATTATTTTATATTTTAGCATTTTAAAATTCATATAATTTGTATTTTTTTCATAAATTTACTTATCTGGCAACCAGGCCAAGGACATCTTTTTAATCTAGTTACAAGCAGTTCTTGCTCGCCTATTGGGAAAGTCGCAGTTCAAACTCTTCGTTGTTCAGCCACAGATTAAATTTGATAAATTTAAAAAAAAATATATGAATCAATGGAATATTCTCGTTTATTTCATTATATTGAAAATTATTACATTCTTTATACTTTTCATATTCTAGAAAAATGATTAAAATCAATAAGTATTTTGAAAAATAAAAATAAAAGATATATCATTAAAAATTTAACGCTCAACTAACCATATAAATTTACAGATACTAACAGCCCTATAAAGATTCTAATTATTAATTATTAGAAAAGAAAATTAATTCAATATACCGCTTATTTTTATTAAAAATCTTAGTTCTAAAATATTAATGTAAACTTTAGAATCAATTTTGGTATATAAATATTTAAAGAAAATGGATTTCATTTGGTATTCAAGCCAAAATTCATATTTAATTTATTTTAAAATTTAATATTGCATAAGTTGAATTAAATTGTTCATAAAAATATAATTACTACGCATTAACATTTCAAAATTATTGCTTAAGGCAGTATCTGATTATAACAGTTTTTTTTCGTAACAGTTAATGAATTTATTGACAGTTAATGAATTTAATTGTTTACATACAATTCATTTATTTAAAATATAGCCAATTTTTGAAAGAAAAAATAATTTCATATTTGTCATAATATACGAAAGCCTTGGTAACGTTTTAGAGAAGGCGATTAAATTGAAATAATATACATTTATATAGTTTAATATATTTTTTAATCATCTGTAACAACTAAAACGATTGACAAATTTAATGAAACATTCAAGGATTAAAATCATGATATATGCATTTCTGAAAATAAAATATCCATTAAGGGAAAAGGTGCTGATTTTAACTTTATCAACTGGTTTATTTAGATATCATTTGAGGCATTATTAATGAATATTAATTAAAGAATAAATAGGAAATTAAATACTGAAGTTATATCTCAGATCAGTTTGAATGACATCTTATTTTTAAAGATATGGTACATTAGTGTTATTTTGAAATGTACTAGTACTTCTGAATCATGGTCAGATGACGAGAACTTCAAGGAGGTATCACTTGAGGTCAAGGAGGTATCACTTGAGCTGATACCTCCTTGTCCTAGCTTCTGCACTACTGTAGTAGAAAAACATTTCACCCTTGACAGATTCAACATACACCAATGATTTATATATGATGAATATTTTTTTTTAGGTTTCGAACCGTAAATTCTCTATCTTCTAAGAATCTTAAGGCCTTATACTACACGGAAGACACTAAAGAGTTTCTGAAATCTAGGGAACTTTATGCCTTTATTTATTATTTTTATAGATATCATTTAAATATTTTTTTTATCTTTTATATTGCTTGATTTCTTATTTTCATTTATATTATCCTTTTGATGCAGGGTACTGAAGAAATACCCGCACAGTAAACAAAACAGATTCATCAATAATTTTTATGGACAGTCGTGTTTTCATGCAATATTAAAAAGCTGAAAACTTTTATTCTTTGGATCATTCTAAAATAAATACTAAAATCCGAGCTTACAATTTTTGAATTCATGTGGTGTCAGATTCAAAATGTACCGACTTTATTTTTTGGGGAAAAGTAATTAGAGGTAGTTTCGAAATCCCTTTGAAATATATAATATCTATCTCAGAGATTGCACTTAATAATATGATGAGAAATACCCTATATGTGCGATAAGGAAATTTAAAGAGAGGAATGCTAGCCTCGGTGTTGTCCTCGACATTCCCAATTGTACAATCCCCTCTCCAAACCATTTGAACCCGATGGATTTAACGTGCCCCATACTCGTCTTTGGTGGGATCTTAGGAGTCTTGTATCTGGAACCCTCTGGTCCTAAAGACGACACTTTACAACCAAGCAACCGCGTTCCCAATATTCCAATATGGGAATCATCATTCCCAATAGGGTTCAAATTTTGTGAAGGCCCTCACAAAATAACCATTGTCTGTAGCATTATATTGTCTTAAAAATGCCATGTTATTTTCACTATGGCGTATGTGATCTGTGCATTAAATGTTTGATCATAAATTTGATTTATAATGGCTTCTCTAATCCAATATTAATTCATTCCTGAAATGGCTGTACATTTTATACTCTAACTCTTTTATACTGTTTTTGGATGCGAGTTCATATTTGTTCCTTTTGTGCTGTGGTCAACTTTAGAGTTCATATTTTAACTACTCTAGGTGCAATTACTATAGTTCAGAATACCTCTTTCATGAAAGATACAGTCCTTAACTATTTCAATTTGTCGAAGACTTGAATTTCATTTATAACATTTGTCCTGTTAGTATTTTATCTTTTGTCATAAATTGTTTTAATTGAAGAGATTATTCTTTATAATGCTGAAATAATCGTTATTTTTTGCTTGGTATAATTTTTCTCTAGACGTTATCTTATATATTTTTTCATTGAATCAACTTTATATTTCGCACATCAACACTAACATTGTGCCATGAAAAATCTACCTCACTTTACCTGCCCAAAGATGGCGTCTTTATCCAAGACTGTCTTTCTGCAAAAGCAGCCTGGCTGTCGATAAATGTGAAGAGGAGATGACATTCGGCTTAAGTTTTATTCCTCGCATCCGACAAAGAATGTGAGCGGGGGAATTGCGTGGGTATGAGGGGGAGGCAGAAGATCGGGAACCGAATGTTACCGATTATGTGTCAGGGAATGAAGGAAATCGGATTCTCGGGCAAATCTATGAAATTTAAAACTCACAACAGCGAAGAGCTCTCCTCGCTTTGGTATGTGTACTTTTGAATTTTTGAATCCCAGGCAATTTTTCATTCCGAAAGAATACGTTTGGAAGTCCAGAAAGTGAAGGTGCCTCTCGCAGACAGAAATCTTACGTTTCGGCGAGCGGTTTTGGTTTAAAATATCTGAACAAGTGGAAAATAAATGGGTGTTTGAAAGCATCCTTGCATTTTTGATTTTGGCACTTCAAGTACGGCTGTTAATTACTTGATGTGGTTTTTTTTAATGGAACGTAGAGGCTGTTTGCGCATATTTAAATGGGTTTAATATAGTTTAAATCATATTTTATCGTGATTCTGTTGATAGACAAAACGTTATCAATTGTACAATGTGTTAAAAAATCTTTCAATAGGACTGACCGTTGAACCGAAAACTATTTCCTTTGGCACGTGGTTACTTCTTCGTTTTGAAATGTTTATAAAAAGAAAGTTTTCAAAATTTTATTTAGATTTTCAAAAAAAAATGAAATAAAATGTTAAGAATTGGTCTTAATCAGTTAACTGTCTTCGAAGACTATACTCATCACGGAAAAAGTACAGCATTTTGCGTTATGACGAGTTTATTCGTCAGGAGTAATAAGTAGTGACAATTTGCAGTTTGAAATTACAATTTTAGCAAAAACATTTTCCTAAATTTCAAGAGGTTAAAAAAAGGTTTTTAAGCCTTTTGAAATCAAAGAAGCAAATAAAAGAATATTATGCGTTGTGTCATGCTTTGCACAATTCTATTCTCTAACAGCAAATTAAAATAATAAAGTAATTTTTTACGTTTCCTTCCGTTCATACGCAAAAAATGTATGTTAGTTTAAGTAAATAAATAATGTGTTTATTGAAATAAAAGTCATTTCATTATAACATAAGTTCACATTACACATACTACGTGTTTGACGAGTGTACTCGTCATCGCTAAATTTTAGTGACACAATTTAGATACGCATTTTCTGAATAGGTCGAAACATTTAACTGGTTAATATCTTTGTTTCATGTTGTTGCATTTTACTCAAGTGTCAGATTTCTAAAAGTTTTTCCGTACAGCGGGTTTTATTTTCTTTCAACTTGTTCTCTAATTGTAATACATTTTTAAAAACATATATACATACGTATGTGTCTTATGATAGTATTAAATGCATTTTTGTAGCATGCTATCATTACTGTATTAAAAGTACTTTTTAAAAAACAGTATAAAGCTCAAGAAAACATTAACATGAAAAGAAAATGAATTTTTCTGGACAATTTTCAAAAAATTAACAATATGAAAGAAATTTTACCTTTAACATACGTTTTTTAGCTGACATTCTTTCTATAAATTGCAAGATCTAAAAATCGGTAAGCAAAAAATGCAACAGCTGATGCAATCAACCCAGACGAAAGAAGCCTCAAAAATCGCTAAGATAAAGTTTTTGAATAATGTTGGACTTGATAATTTTATAACAATGACAAAATTCTTCACACTTTGCAAAGCAGCAAAATACGTTTTTTATTAACAAATATTTTTTTCTATGGGCTTTAATAACCGTAAGTTTTGATAATTCCGTTAGTAAGATTTATTAATTGAAGAAGATAATTTATAAAACAGTGAGCTCAACGTTAGAAACGACGCTTACATTATTTGTATAACAGAATCGCGGGAAAGCATCTCTATTCTCATAATAATTTTCAATTCAAAGCATGCTACAGTTGTTTGTGTAATAGAATTGGCCTGAAAATATTTCTATTCTCATCATAATATTCTATCTACAGCATGTTAAAGTTATTTATATAACAGAATCGGCGTGAAAGCATCTCTATTCTCATAATAATATTTAATCCATAGCATGTTACATTTATTTATTTTTTTATTTTCAATCCTCATTTAGTATTCTGGAATTACTGGTGGATGAATTTGCTCGTTAGAAATTATAAATCAAATTAATACGTGAATTATCCTATTTAAAGTGAGAAAACGAATTCAAGCCGTGAAAGGAATATAAATTAAACCAGATGAAAGATTTTGAGTATAGAATAACTGCATTTACTCAAGAATTGATTAAAAATACTTCACGAAGCACGAAATGTATCTTTCGATGATTATCTAACCCCAATTTACGTTATTTTCTTCCAATAATAGTTTCTTGTATAAGTGTTTCAAGTTAGGACATTCGTGAGAAAAACTTTAAAGTTCAGTAGATAAGTTGATTATAACGAAGAATTCCATACCAGAAAGTTACATTTTGAGTTGTGTTGTTACTGGATTTTGCTATATCACGAACAGATTGATACTGGTAGTCTCATTTATTTCCCTAAAAGTGTATACGGTAACTGATTATTTTCCCTTTGAAATGAAACCGAGTACTCGGCAAGTATCGGTTCTTACATTTGCGTCGAGACTGGTAGCTGATACGGATACGATTCCAAATTAATATTTCTTTTCTTTGAAAGAAGTATCGATGGCTATGAGCAGGTAACCTTCATTCTGACAGTGATTAGCAGATGGTTGAGCAGAGGAAAGGAAGTACAAATTTTTCCCTGGTCTATGCAATATAATTACGGGAGTGCGATAATTAAAATAAAAGTTTAGAAACATCAAACGATATTCTCGCGAGTTTATATAAAGCGAGATGAATTAATTAAAGGAAAGGAACCAAAAGATAAATTAGTAATGCTACTATTACATGAGGCTGAGGATGAAATATAGAATGTTTCCCCAAATTTACGCATTCGAATTTGCCACTATACTTTCAGTAAAGTGTTGGCAACCCTATTAAAAACCATTTGACAGCTGATAGTTTTAGGTTAGTGAAAATGGTGCGTTACACGATAGAAAAACGTGTTTTCATTGTTGAACAACGTTTCAAAAATAAATCTATCTGCCACAGTTAAAAAATATGAGAATTAGCCATTTTGAGAGTGTGATTTAATACCATTGGATTTCTTTTTATGGGGTTATTTGAAATCCCAAAGGTCTTGAAGGTCTTTGCAAACAACCCAAAAGTACGCATGCATCGAAGGAGGTAAATTCAACGCTACATCAACAAAATTCAGCCACATTTAAGCAAAATGGTCATGGAAAATTTCGACTAAAGAGTGCGTATGAGCCGGCGAAGCCGTGGAGGTCATTTGCCCTATGTGTTATTCCAGACATAACTGTATCATGCGTATTTTACAATTCAATAAAAATATAACAATTTAAAGAAAAAATATTATTTTTTTATTTAATTTAAATCTTGCGTTAACAAGTCGTTCTAGCGTGTAACTCTCCATTTTTAATAACCTTAAATTATCAGCTATCAGATGGTTTTTTTAGTAGGGTTGCCAACATTTTACTACACGAATGGTGGCAAATTCAAATCTTGCGTTAATTTTGGGACGCCCTTTATATAGTTAAGAAAAACATAAAGTCACCGAGCCATAACAACGAATACTTTAATATTTTATATCAACCTAGTACTTTATGTCAGAATGATTGATTCCCCGCTCTAAAACGAATGAGATCGTGGGCTATCTCATTTGTTTTAGACAGATACTAAAATTTAGAATTCTAATATAGTGAAGATTATCAATCAAATTCAAAAACTGATATCGAGTACCTGATACTCTTAAAGCTTGCATCATTCTGTTCCTGCTTACTTAATAAGATACACTCAATTCTAGCTGAGCTATGCTGTCTGTCCTACAGGTCTTCGCGTATACATAAATTTAACATTATAAATTTAAAATAATTAAACAATTTTCGTTTCCTTTTAAATATAAAGATTCAAACATTAATTCCGACGGAAATCATAAAAGGAAAAAAAAATGTCTTGTCATTTCTTCTAAATTTCAAATCTGTATGTCGTTGGTAAGATATCACAACGGAGTGACATTTTCCAGGTGAGCCAAAAAAATTTCTAGAATCAGTATATTAGAATCTGCATAGCTTCATTTTAGTTTTTGAGAACGATTATTTTCTTATTTTACCCAGCTTACAATTACGAAATTTTATCCCTTCAAAAAATGCGGAAGGGAAAATGGAAACCTCACAGACGACAAAATACTATAAAACATCCAACTGTGTTTTTCATACTTTACCTCAGAGATACAGAAATAAGAAAACAATTAAATATTCATTTATTCAATACTTCCCTCCCCCAGTATAACTTCTTTATAGGCCTTTATTAATAACGATAATGAGTTAATTAGGAAGATTCATTTCCATGTTTATTCAAGTAAAAACAGAAAAATGCAAAGATCAAAACTTTACAAAAAAAAAAAAAGCTTCTTTTACATATCATTACGCTAATTCCTTCAAAACTTATTTAAATACTTTAAGTTGAAAATGATTTGTTCATTAAGATTTCAATTGTTGATTTGTTTTATTGAGGATTAATTTAATCTTCTCTTATTGGCATTATTTTTAAATCCAAAATAATTCCCAAGCCTAGTTTTTTCTTGCATTTCAAAATATAAAAGGCTTATAATAAGATCGTAAATGAAATATTCTTCTTGAGAGACTGATATTTTCGTTACACAGCTTACATTTACTGATTAAGTCGGAAAAATAATGTTTATTTCTTTCAATTTTTTTAAAAACTAAAGTATTAATGTTTTATTTTTATATAAGTTCATTTTGCTGTATCAAATCATAGAATACTATAGTAATTGTAGTAATTTGATTTATAATAAGAACATTCAATTTAATCCTTTCTTTTTTTCGATTTTGATTAAAGTAGGCTTTTATAAATAGTCCTTTATTAGAATCCAATAATTTGATCTCGTATTAAATTAAACTTTTAATTTGTAATTAAAGTAATGAACAGAACAAGAAAAAACATTTGTAGAATATTTGTTACACTAATCAGTTATTCAATGTGTTATTAATTTTTTTCTTCTAAGCATCTTACTTTCAGACCAAGTTTAGAATCGACTCCATTTAGATATTAATGGCGGAAGTATCAATTTGGAAGTCATGATAAAAAACATATCGCATATTCTCCAATTTCCCATTCCACCTCGAATAAAATTGTGGACCGTGGGTAAAGCCACGAATACCTTGCAAGGCATTGGCGAACAATAGGTACGAAATATAGGCATTTGGCACGGATCTAGAAATTTTACTGAATCTATAGTTTGAATATATACTTAGGAAGTCGTTTTTCGCCGTCCGAAATAAAGAAACAAGGTTTAATCGAGCCTAATATAGGCCTAACCACCGTCAAATAAGTAATCCCTGTAACTTGCCTATGGAAATTTAGACTCATATCTTTCAAACCAATTATTTTTCAAGACTCGAAACAATATTTTTTAATTATATTAATTTAAATTCTGCATATTTTCCACCGAAATTTTAACAATATTTTTTAAAATTTAATTCTAAATCTCTAACAGGATTTTCACTTTTATTTCATATGTACAGTACACACCCGAGTATCTGGCTTAATGTGGTGGAAGGACTGGCCGGATAAAAAAAAATCCGAATAGGCTGGATTTCTGTGAATTCATTTCTTTTCTCACCAATACCATAAAACAAAGCTTTTATCTAAAACACTGTTATAATGCGTATTTTCTTATTTCTTATTGAGCATTAAGCCTTCTATTTATCTCATGTGAACGCAGGAATTGTGTCAAGTTAAAATAGAAGGCTCTCTACTAGTAGTTTATACATGCTTATATACTGCACTGCGGTTTCAAGAATTTATTAGAGAAAAAGTAAAGTTAACGGATATAAACTGTTCACATTATAACATAAATTCTGTAATGCCTAACTTAAATGCAGGAAACATAAAGCAAACATTAACGTAAATTACAGTTCTTAGTTATTATTAAGAACTAGTAAATTCTAGTTCTTAATAAAATTGGCTCAAACTCATTTTATTTTTCACTGAAAATAATTACACAGATATGAAGATGTAACCCTAAGAGTCAAAACTTACAGATTTTATGTTTTGAAAAGTGTTTAACCGATAACTTAATAGAAAACTTGCCTTCCTCATTTAATTACGATAAAAGGAACCTAGGCCGGATTATACGAGAGCCGGATAGTCGCGAACCAGATACTCGGGAATGTCCTGTATACATTTTTGAATTTGCAGTAAACTGATTCAATTGAATTCATGTTTTTCGATGTCATCAAATAATATTCCTTATTAATCATTTAACAGCTAAAAAATCAGTAATCAAGGAAAACAAGTTGGTCGCCAAAGGCGATTAGTATAAATAATAAATATTGACTTCTTTTATTGATGAACAATTCTGTCTTCGTGTAAATTCTTTCTTCATTCTTTTAAACAAATGGCAGAGTGGGATATTGCGAAAACAAGCTTCATGCAAGCTGTCGAACTTGGCCTTATTTTTTAAATTGGCCTTTTTAACAAGAAAGCTGATACAGTTCTCACTAGATTAAGACTAGATCCCACACGATACACACATCATCATCTGCTGTTAGGAGAACAAGCTCCAATGTGTTCTCGGTGCAACTGCACTATGTCCATCCAACATATACTTTCTGAATGCCCAAATTTTTATGCGCAGCGATTACTTTTTTTTAGAACTCATAATATTGTTTTACCTACTTTACTTGGAAAATATTCACATGAAAACCTCTTACCATCTTTTAAAAAATTGGATTTTATTCACATATTTCGTCTGCTCTTCTTTCTTTTTTGAACATTATCTAATATTATTTTTTTATTCCACATTGTTTCTTATGCTAATAAATTTCGAAATTTTAACTTAGAATTTTACCCAGTTTGTCGCAGAATGACCAAATCTATGGCCCTTGTGCCAAAAATCTAAACCAAACCAATCTTCATATAGATACAACTTAATAATACCGAAAATTTGGCGCTAAGAGAGTCCGAGACAGAACAAATGAAAAGCTTTGAGAGAAAAGAAGCATCAATTCTTTATACTAGCACGGCATCACACTTATGTCAATGAATTTCGAAATTTTAACTTGGAAGAATTTTACCCATTCCGGCGCAGCATGTCTAAATCTATGGTTCTTTTGCCAAAAAATCAACCAAAACCAAACCAATCTTCATATAGGTACAACTTAATACTGCGGAACAGTTTCGTATTAAGAGAGTTCGAGACAGAACAAACTAAAAGCTTTGAGAGAAAAGTAGCATCAATTCTTTACATGCGCACGGAATCCAGCTTATTTTTCATCAAGCAATTCTCCTTCCCCTCTTAGTTCATTATAAATGAATAAATACTTAAAGCCAAGTTTGATCAATCACTTTCAATTCAGCCCCCAGGATCCATTCCACCCACTAATCATCCGTAGGTATTTGATTCAGTGTGATTGATTATCCTTTCCAGACCCGAAGGATCTCCGGTCCAAGTGCAATATCTGTCTTTAGCATTCAAGTTTCACAGCTCACAGACCACCTTTGAAGGCTATTCCCCAGCTCTCTTCCCAGATAAATACCCTTTGATAAAGTGCTGCTTCCATCCGGAGCAGAACCCGATAGGTTCGAAAGTCCATCTATCGCGTCCCTTGATTCCGTGGCGACGCCAAACCATTCGACACCTTCGGATTCCGGGACGAAACATAACGCCTTTGCGTTTGCTGGAATTAATACACAGTCTGTGTGAATCGGCGTAGGGAGAGATAATGAGGTGAATTCAATTATTGAGGTAGTGAATTCTTTAGATACGGAATGGCTATCCAGCTTTTTTAAAAATACAAAAGATGTTATCCTTATCAGAAGTAATTTGATATTTCTTTGTAAAGAATTATTTTTCAAATTTATTAATCCTCATTTTTAGGATTAGAACGATATTATCAATTAAATGACAGTTTGAATGAGTGGCTAGAAATAAAACTATATTGATATCTGAAAGAAGAAAAGTTAGTGGTCAAATACAAATGCCAAATTTTGATGGTAAGATTTGAAGTAAGATTTCTTGTATAAAATTATCTCCAACTTTATGATATATCTTTTTTCTTAAGGCATTTTTTTGAACCATTTATTTTTACTTTCTCTTTTAACTTTAGATTAAATTTTTGAATATATTAACAAAATTTATATATTGAAAGAAATATACCTCTAATTACTAGAAGATGTAAGCATCTGCATATGATGGACTAGGTAGGAGGGTTGTTACCTTGTTATCAATGTCTGGGATTTGACTGTCTCATATTAACTAACGAAAGTTACAGTAGAAATTATTATGCATCTTGGTAAATGATTAAGAAACAAAAAATATATATATATATAGTAAGGGTTAGACGTAAATATAAATTAACAATAAGAGTTTTGTTTCCTTGCTGTGGGTTCTTCTATATCAATATTTTTTTACGAACATTCAAATTAAAACTATCTTGCAGTTCGTAATCATATAAATAGTGATCCACTAATGGAAAAAAAAACGTATAGCCAAACACAAAATAAAACTAATCCTAAAGGAAAACAATAACAATAAATTCTAACTGAATTGAAAATATTAAAAACAGTATAAATATAAGATAATAAAAATTACAGACCTCAACTCATGAGTCTCAGCCAGATTCCGCTGTAAAACATGTGAAATTTACGATCCCATAATCTAACGATCCCCATTTATCTTTTCCAGATTCTGCATAAAGTATCTGGAAAACATTTCATAATAAGTTTACAATCCCATGACCAATTTTATTCATGCTTAGCTTTATTTGTTCACCGATAAATCAATGTAGACATAAAAAATGACAAGTGCTAGTGTGTTAGCCACTAGCAAAAGTTGGGATTTTGCATCTAATAAAGGCGTCTATTAAATGTATGGAGATATTTTTTTAAACTGCCGCCAGCTTTACAGAGAGCAGTGGACAATTATAAATAATAAAGAAGAGTACACGCATGCCTTCGTGTAGGCACTCTATAGGAAAGCTCGATTGGACCTAGAGGTACCAAATTTGGCAAAGAATGTGAGAATAATCTCCCCAGGACAATTTTTTTTCAAATTTTAATTTGAAATAGCAATAGTTTGGGGTTTCTCCGTAATAATTTCCTGAAATATTGTTACGCAGAATTATTTTTTCCATCATTTTAAAAATTAAAAATTACTTTTTAATTGATATTAATTGAAGGGTGTAAATTTTTCCTGATTTTTTGGCATTATTCATATTTTTGGCATTTGTTATGTTTTTGCATGGTTTTCAAAAATACATTCCACTATCAAAATAAAACTCAAACCTATTTAATTTTTTGTTATATATTTAATCGCGCGATTTTTTTTACATTATTGAGGCTAAGAAAGAAGAAATCTGTTTAATATCTGTGAAGTTTACATGAAAAATAAGAAAGCGGGCTTAATAATATCACTAGATTTAGAAGATAAATGAATAGAACAGTTATAGGTCCATAATAAGGCTGTTGACATGGACTTTGGGATATAAAATGTTATGATAGTTAATGGATAGAATTGGTGAAGTCTATTAAAATAACATGATTTTTATTTCTACACAACTTTATGTTTAAAAATATTTTCCTGAAAGAATATATACGACCATGTTTATGCATAAAAGCTTTATTTGAAAGTAAACGCAATCAACATTCCAGACTTAATCTATACTTATATAAAGCTCAATGTGTGCGTGTGTGTGTGTATGTTGACGCTCTACAGGCCAGACCGTTTGACCTACAGCTACCAAATTTGGTACATCTGTACCTTAGAGGTCTGGAATATGCACCTGGGGTCCCCTTTTTTGAATTTTCCTTTAGAATTTTAACTATCAATTAAAAACTAACTTTCCCGCCAAAAAATCTTTTCATTTTCCCCAACGCCAAATGAGTAAGGCTTCAGTTTTTTTCCCCAACAGTAATAAGGCTAGAGTTAACATTTTTCGGCCGATTATTTCAAACGATTCTGTTTATTTTCTTAATGTTTTATGCGTTTAAAATTAAACATTATTAAGTAATCAATCTTTCAGATTCATTCTGAAGTACTTTTGAATTAAAATAACACAGAATAAAGGAACTTAAAAATTTCTAATCTGCATAACGTTACCCCAACTGGTGTAGAAAAATTCACGCATTTGCGTTACCGTAACTGGCGTTGAAAATTCACGCATGCGCATTGTGTTCTGACTATTGACATGACAACCATTATCAACGGATGATTTAAATTATTTTTAGGCTAGTTGCATGCATTTGTAATTAAATTGTATTTATGTTAGTTATATATTTTTTGCATATGCTTATAGTTTTAGGTACATCCTTTTTTAAGTAGATTTTTTAAACCTGTTTTCGACAGATTATTTTAAACCATTCATTTTATTTTCTTAGTGTTTGATGCATTTAAAATTAAACATTATTAATTAATCGATCTGTTCATGATGAATCTAAGAAAATTTTGTTGACAAATTCTTGAGATATTATATCAATTAAGAAAGATATTTTAATCATAATAACCTCAGTGACTCTGTTATCAGTAATCATATTATAAAAAAAATGCTTTTTTTTCAGTAAAAAATATTATTATATTGATTGCAGATTAAATCTTTCCACTTTAATTTAAAGTATAAATTCTACGGGAGTTAACATTAAATTAGACAGATACCTATTGCGTTATGACTGAAGGGCTTTATAATATTATGAGTGAATTATATGACAATCAAAATTTAAAGTTTTAAAATATTTTGATGAAGAATCTATTAAAGTGGGAATTGCATAAAATATTTAATTATTAAAATTTAAACGAACTGGTCGTCAAAGGCGGCTAGTAACTTATAAAATGGCTTTTAATGAACCTAATTTTTTTCTATTCATTTTTATCCAGAATTTTAAATCGGCTACAATAAAGCACAATTCCCAATAAACTGTCATACAAAATAATTTAATCAGTAAAATCTGAACGCGTATGCTTTGAATGGCGTTTGAAATCAATAACGAAAGCTTTTAAAATCAGGTATTCATTAGATGTTAAGAAGACCTATTCTAATTTGCGAAACTGAATCTTTCATCGTGCCTTAGGTATAATGAAGACAAGAATAATAACCTTAAAGCCACAATTCAGAATTCGGAAACAGAATACTCCCACAGGTTGCAGAGGATTAATTTTTCCTAGAATCCGATTAATAATGTTGTACAGGGAATTGCAGATGTCTGCCATGAATCATAATACTCATGTATGTAATAATCATAAATATGGTCCCAAAGAAGGATTTGTTATGTGATTATTCGAAAATTTTAATATTTACTGTACAACTCGTTAAGTCGATTTATTCCAAAAATAGAATCTTTGGTTCTTATTTCATTTATGATGTACAATAAATTTGAATATTTTACAGAGTTCACCTTGATTTTATTTGGAATTTTAAAGTTTTTATTTAAATTAATAATTTTTAGCTAGTCTTTTTTTTCTCCAAAAACATGTATTATTACGTATATATTAAGTATAATGCATGATAAATATGTGTCCCGAAAGCTCGAAATATGAAAGGAAAGGACAAAATTTTAACTGATATCTTTAATTCTGAGAATAATCTCTGGAAATGTGTGAGAAATGTTCTAATACAAAACCCTTTTTCTTTATCAGAAATATGGAAGTAAAAAAAGAATTGTAAAAGCATTAAGTATCGATTGAAGAATTTAACTGAAATAGAATGTTAAGCAATTTTATAATCTCTATAGGAATTTTTATCATTATCTATCTTTAGGAATTATCTTTCTTTTCATGTTCATTCTTTTTTTGCATTCTTACAGCATTATTTTCAGAGTCTTACGCTCTTAGGGCTTTTATTCTAAACACTATATTTTTGATTAAAAAAATAGTTCCGATTTCTTTCTTTTTTTAAATAGAGCAATAGTGTGGTTTGTTTAATTTTTTTTTTTTTACTATCAATTTTTCTTTTCTTTTTTGGTTTTTAGTCTTTGTTATATTTTATGATTCACTAATATAATTATTTTGGAGCATGCAATAATTTTTTTTTGCTTCAAAGCCAACTACAAATGACTGTTTTTACATGGAATCGGAATTTAATTAATCTATCAATTGAGCTCAAAAATAATTTAGCATTTTAATATTATCAGGAACACACGATTGAACTAATTTTCACTACTCAATTATATCAAAAAAGAATTATTAAAAAGAAATTACAAAATTCTGCCTTTATAAGCATAAGAGAAATTAAAAAGATAAATGATAATCATGTAATAAAATTCATCCAATTAGCCTATCACCTATTTCATTTATCTTTTTCGTTTACAATACAAATAGATAATCAAATTATTATCTAAAACTTGATGTAGAGTTTGAATTCTATTCTTTAAACTATATGGCAAATATTGTCACTATAACTTTTGTCTTTTTCTGTTATCGCGTTCACATTATAAGGGACAGACAGGCAAATAAACTTACCGCGTATTGCTACAATATTTCAACTGAAATATAAACTTATTGCATAAAGACCATATCATAAGTTTTATTCGTCTAACCTGAGTTTGATTAGTCACATTCAGAGCTGATGTAGGAAATCTGGCAATACTATACAAATAAAAACTCTCGTATCTCTTATCAATAAGTATTTGTATATTCATGAAAAGTCAAGTAATAAGAAATTGATTACAAATTAATGGGGTTTTTTTGCAACTACCAAAATAGCATTTACAAAAAAATTGCACAAAAGAGTAAAAGTAATTAAAAATTATCACAAATTCAATTTATAAATAAAATATGAGTCAGATTTATATATATTAAGAAAAATCACTTCTTCAAAAATTTGAAATAAATTTATCAATCTTTATAAATAAAATTTACATGCCAATTCTTTACGTTCTATAAAGAATGCTCAAACTTACTCAATAGATTTACTTCACAAATATTAAAAATTATAAGAAAAGACTTAGTGAAGGTTTCGTAAAAATGAAATAATTATTTTTTTATTAATTACAAATCATCCCTTGCATCCAAGCAAGTAACTTCGTAATCTCCAAGATTTGTTTTGTAAAATGAATTTCAAACACCCAAGTTATAGAAAAGAGAGATAAAAAGAGATTTAAATAAGTTTTTGTAACCTCATTTAGAATAAAGGATGTCTCTTTAAATAGTAAACTTTTTTGAGGTTACCTGTTTTTTCCTAATTTTGTAAAATCTTGACAACTTGCTTTTCATAATCGACGGAGATTTATTTAAATTAGTTAAGTGGTGGTCTTCATATTACATCTTGTATACAATTATTTAAGCTGTCTCTCTCGCTTTTTAGCAAACTTTTATGCTATCCTTCAAAAATTGTTTATAAATAATTGAAATAAATTAGTTTTCTGCGATTTAAAAAAAGCTGTTTGGTACAGTCTGGAAATTTTTAAAGAGGTAGTTGATGTTAAGTCTTTAGTGGAACGAATTTTGATATTTTAATTCAAAGTAAAGTCGCAAACAATAGACATATTTTGTTATTTATAATATTTTATACAAAAAAATCTTCATTAAAAATTAAATTGCAAACAATAAGAGGACTTTGCACATGTCTTGTAATATAATATTTTAAATAAAAAAACTTTTATATTAAGAGCATTGTAATTCATATTTAAAAAGAGATTGTTTACGGGCTCTTTGAGATTCAAGCGATTGCAAATATTAAACATATATATTTTTTAATTTCTTGAGTACAATGTTTGCATTAGGAAGCTTTTAACAACTGATTTCCTATGCAATGACTTTAATAGTAATTACACTTATTTATTATACTATAAGTACGAAGATGTATCAATAAATAATGTACAGAATCTTGAACACAATAATAAAAAAACAATGAATGAATTACAATATGAAATAGAAATGAAGCTATCACCAATTTATTTCTTTTGACCTAATTGCCATTCATACTGAAGAACTTTTCTACCGCTGAAACAATTTGAAAATTCAGGTCCTACAGAACGTGATCGGCTGCGAATACAGTAGTTGCGACACGGTCCGTTTGAGGTTATTATCAGAGTCAAGATTATAGCTGCCTAGTAACCTCTTCATGGCCCAAACAAATGAAAATCTGAGAGATCCAAGTACCAGCTGTGCGATGGATGTTTCAAAACTTCCCAATCGAATCTTTGAAGTTTTGTCCAAATGGGGTTTAAACTGCTCATGGGACTTATCAGAAAACAGCCCGGAATTTTAAACTTTAGAGTTTCAACTCTTTTAGGCCCATAAAGCAATGCCTTGCTGGTCAGAAATTTATTGATGACCTCCAATGAACCATATGACACCAACCTTTTCTCTTAGCAAACAGTGTTCTATGAATTCCGGATTTTCATACTGATCCAGCAATAAGGATAACTGCTTCAGCATGAACGGCAGAATTTGAGAGTATTACTGTTGAGGCTAGCCAGGGATGTCCTCAAAGCTCTGTCCTGGCCCCTTATTTATGGATTTTTTTTATTTAAATACAATTTTATTCTTAGATAATGATGCATTGTATTTCCAGGCCTATGCAGACGATTAAGCTTTGTTTGTTAAGGCTACTTCTAGATCGAAATTTAAGATAGGTTTACACAGCTCTGAACAATTAAATAATAAACTAAAATTGCTCCAGCTGAATATTTCAGCAGCGAAAACGTTAACTATGGTTTTCAGAGGGATATACTCGTAAAATAATAATCGACAAAGAAAGCACTTTCTACCTTCAAGCAACCATTAATATTCGAACTAGATAAAAAAAAATATTAAGATGATTGACTCTCTAATACCTAGAAATTATTAAAGATAATCAACTTATCCAGACCCACATATTCTTAATTTAGATAAAAAGATTTATGTGCTGATTCGTCATATATAATTGTTTTATCTACTGACCAAAATGTAATTGGACCATTATGAGATACCAGTATTAAGTTATTAAAAGAATGGTAGAATACCGTGATAGAAACACCCCTGCTCTATAGCAGAGCGCTTAACTAAGCAATGAATTGCTAAATTAAATAGAATTCCACGGATTTCTTAGTTAAATAAATGTTACAGTATCAGCCATGCCAACGAACTTTCTATTCCTCTGTCCATGCCCCTTCGAAAAGTCTCTATTTTAAATTCCAAATTTGGCATAAAAGGTCACGGATTTTAAACTTGTTTCAGAAATTAATAAATTAGACTATAGCACTAAAATTAATGATACCTCTACAGAATAAAAACGATTGAATTTTAAAATAATATCAATGATCCTGAATTTGAGATGTACACCAATGGCTCTGGAATAGATGGTAATGTTAAAACTGCGATATGTATTTTTAAGAATAACTTCTTAAAGCTCATCGTTTCAGATTAGCTCCCTATAATTAGATGTCGGCTATAAATTTAAAGGTTGGTTGATAATTAGAAAACAGCATCAAAATTAATACTTTTTTACATATAGCCTTTCATCAGTGGAAATGAGAAATAAGGGTAAATCGAAATTTATCAATGATATTAAACTAAACATGCTTAAGGCAAAAGAGTTGGTCGGTTTGTACATGCCTGTAGAGCAGTTAACGAGCTAGACAACCAGCATACCAAATCTGTAACAACCGAGAGAGAATTAATTGCTACACTATTCCCTTCTTCATACTTAAAAACACTATTCATTGTTTTGGATGAATAATGGCGATATCAGAATGGCTTAAACAAAGGTGTAAGAATCAGAGGAACTGCTTTCAGAGTTGATTTTAATTTATTAAGGTGTAATAAATATTTATTACTCTTTGTATCTGGGCATGGTTCCTTTCCTTTTTGTGCACACAGATTTCATATTATAAATAATCCCTCTTGCATCCGCGGTGGTCAGGGAAACGCCGGCAACTTCGATTTCAAATGTAAGATTAACAATTTTTATCATCTCATCTGTTCCTCTAATGAATCCAAACCTCGCTAGTTCGTTAATATACTCAGGAACGAGGTTTTAGTGAGGACGAAAGAGAAGATAAGTGAAAACTCGAGAGATATTTATGTTGAAATTCGGATGAGGATAGAGTGATGGGTTTGTGATCTTAGTGGCCTTGTTATTTATTTTCGGATTATTTGATGCTTTATTTATTTTCCTTGTTATTTTATTCATTTTTTTTCTTCTGGTGGTATTTTGTGTGTGTGTATGCATTTGTTAAAACTTTTTGTACGTTTCTGCATTTGTTCTTGTTTTACATATCTAGTGATATTTTTTGTTGCCTTTGCCATGTTTGAAATTGTAAATTAATTGTTCATTTCTTTCTATGAGCTTAGTTTCATGTTTCAGTTGATTGCAGTTGTTGCTTGACATTATTGTACAGTATACTATGTCTTCGTTAGTTTGGACGTTATAATTTTTTATATCATACGTTTTTACTGCTTTCTTTATGTAAATATTAATTAAATGTCTTGATTCCAGAGTAATGTTTATTAATCTATTTCAATATCTTGTTTTAATCAAATGAACTATGTACCGTTAATTACTGTCCAAATTTTGGTGATTATTGTAAACTTTTCAATAAATAAATAAATAATGATTTTCTCTCCTACAAGCTATAAGGTTTTATACCCTTTAAGGCAAGCGTTTCATCTTGAAGTAGATCAAGTATGAATGTCAGTTATGTCATATATTAGTAAATCTTCATTTCATATTGTCATATGTTATATTCTTTTGACTGTGTTCAAAATTATGTTCGTTATTTATTTATGCATCCCCCCGCTGCGCTTCAAACTTCCTTCACAAATAGAGATAAATAATATCTCATTATTAAAAAACAAAAGAAAAATATATATGAATATAGTTTCATCTTAAGAAAGTTTGGGTATATCAACTAATCCTAAATTCCTCATTTCTTCGAGTGTTGATGTCAGCCAATATGCCACCTGATTATTCAAAGTGCCCCCACCCTCTGGACATTGGAAAAATATTTCATTATTATGATAAATTAGATGATCGCCTTGGGTAGCTATAATTCTGAAAATAATCTTCTCTGACTTTCATTGGTCTAAACATGGAGATTCATCCATATATCCATATATTTTTTTTATTGCTATAATTATATATTTTATTAAACATCATATATGATAAAGCAATTAAAAAAATTTGCTAGAAGGAAATGCATAGGAATATGTTAGATTGAGTTTAAAAGATTCTCATATTTCTTGTATCATAAGACTACACAACTAACTATACAACTAACTACTACTAACTATAAACTTATTACCTTTCAATAGAAAACTAGTTTCCTTAAAACTAGCTAGTTTTTCTTTTTTTTTCTTAGCGTTTAAATAAAATATATCTACCACAGATTAGTAATTTAACTATGTGCTTAACTTAAACCATCCCCAGCTGAAGTTGCTTAGTTCAGTACTTACCTACCTATGCAAACAAAGCAATATGTGAATCGGCAGCCTTCCCAGACATTTCGATATTCACGAATAAATTTCGCTTTTCTGGTCCAAAGAATAAAGCGTGCGGATGGGATGGGAATGCCGTGGGGGTGCAGCTCACTTTACATTCCGATCTTAGTATCTCTTGCATTCACACGTTACGTCGGTACTTGGTTTTCTGTCCCTGAAGGTTTCTGTCCCGGAATCTCAGGGAAATATTTTCTCTTATAAGCTGGCAATCGCATTCCACGTCACATTCCAACTGCGTCTCTTGATAACGTTATTTTCCCCTGTCAGTGCATTTCACTGCATTGTTGTCTACACTTGCAGCGAAGTAGAAACGACAGGAGAGAAGCAGGTAAATAAATGCCCCTTTAGGAGATTTATTCCTTTTTCCTCTTCCTGTGGACGTGGCTGGAGATTTATTTACTCGTAATGTGTCCTGTATTTAAAGATTCAACTGCATATTTATGATTATGTATTTTCCGACCTGGGATAGACGTTTATTTGCAATTCCGAGGTAGTTTCGTTATTATATGAATTTTTTTTCTTTTGATCTTTGTCTTTAGATGGGGGATATGCGCGGATTGGTTTATTATCAAAAGGCAGATGAAAATCTGTTATTAATTGAAATTCGGAATAATTGACAGAAAAAAATCTGTTATTTTGTTATTTTTACTAACTGATGAAGAATGCGATTTTCTCTCAGACAATAAACTGATGAGAAACCACATT
Source organism: Argiope aurantia (assembly GCA_026543865.1). NCBI lineage: Eukaryota > Metazoa > Arthropoda > Arachnida > Araneae > Araneidae > Argiope > Argiope aurantia. The sequence goes on along the minus strand of JAPMOR010073754.1, from coordinate 2,229,247 downwards.
CCACTGTTCCGTTTCTACAATGAAAATAACACGCAGTCAAGACGACAAAAATATTAACTTTAAAATAAAAACTCTGACAACTTAATTTGTGACTTTTTTTTGTGTGTGTGTGGAGATGAGAAACAATTAGATTGGATCTCCATTATATATTAAAATCTTTAATGGAGATGATTTTGAGCAAGAAAGGTTTTTGGCTGCAGAAATGTCAAAGTTTTTCAGTTTATTGGCGGAGTTCTATCGGTTATATATTTTAACTTTCTCAGATATGTAGTATAGAAGGAAATATGATAATTGCCGAAATATTCGACGATATTTTGACGAATCCCATCATTTTAGACTTCTTAGAGTTCGAAAAATGCATTTAAAAAATATCCGGCTATCTGTCTGTGACAAAGATAGTTTAAAAACACTAAAAATTAAACGGATGAAATTTGATATGGTCTTACCATCAAATCTGTAGATTTCTATGAAATTTTAAATAAAATGGGTTCAGCGGAAGTCTGTTTCTCCTGCTGTTCAAATATAAGTTAAAACTATACAACAAAACGAAAAGAGCGAATTAGATAAAATTCAGTGCACAGATTTTAACATCTATAGTGTTGACATTTATCAAATTTTGATCCAAATCCAATGAGAAGTGAACCATTTGTTGATCTGTACTTTCAGGTAAATGCAAAAGAAATAACTCAAAAACGCAATGACTTAAATTTTATTAAATTTGATGTGGAATTTTGTTATTACAAATGTAGTTTCGTGTCAAATTTTGGTTTTAATCGGTTGGGAATAACACCTCTGAAATAGAAATTGGTTTTTTTGGTGCTGTTAACCTCATCCCATGGATTAATCACCAAAGATCTCGCCAAGGATTCAATAAAAATAATCACCGTATAATGGATTCAGTAAAAATGCTAAATTCATGCCAGAGGTTAATATTTCGTACCAATTGTACGAAAATTCTATGCAAAGCGTTTTCTGGAATAACACCTCTATTATAGAGAAGAGAGAAAGTTTTGGGTAAACCATTCCCGCTGGCTTAACTATCGAAAGCAAATTACTCAAACCGAAAACAAACATTAGCTTATAAATTTCATAAAATAGAATGAAATTTAAAGGAAAAAATGAATCATACTAAAGATTTAATCAAGTCACTTCAAGCAGGGATTCAAATCGGGGATTAGTTCTGTGAGGGGTCTGATTTTCGTACAAGAATTGACTAATCGTGACCCGAAAATCTCAGGAAAAAGAGGTTTTTTTTTTTTTTTTTTTTTTTTTTTTTTTTTTTTTTGAAGATAAGAATTAGTATGTACAAAATAAAGACAAATTCAACTAATATAAAACAAAAATACTAGTTTAGAAAACATTATTTAAAAAATCGTGTCTAGTCAAGACAGAATAGAACCGTAGTAAAATATTATAAGGCAGTTAGACAAGAGATAAGCAACACACTAAAAAAATAAATACCAAAATGTTGTGAAAATCAAACATAATTGCAACTGCAATAAAACATACCAGTTGAAATTAAATATCACTTTATACCAGTTGAAATTAAATATCTCTCAACAAGATTTGTATTAAATTACTAGGAGAAAAATTAAATTTATTCCTGAATACCGGTATGATTGTCTAGTGACTATAAAATTTGAACTTTTCAAATTTGATAGTCACTAGACAATGTAATATAGATGATCTAGAGAGTGGAAAATGATTCGGAAATGGCAAACCAATAACAGGTGAAAATTTTCTGTATAATATTTTTGTATTTTCGCTGTATATACACGTGTCCAATTTGACATAGTTGCTCAAAGCTCTTATCATTCACACAGATGCAGTCTTCACAATGCAATCTCTCCATTCCGATTGGAATGGGGAGTTCTTTTGAAAATATTCTACATCTGACAGGCATCTGTACCAGCGATATAAATGCCTAGACGAGATACAGATGCCCGACATTCCAGAATTTGTAAATTTTTACATGTTATAGTTTAATTTGAATGATTCGAAGTGAAATATTTGTCTTTGGAGGGGTTTTTTTTTGTCGTTTTTATGTTTTCTACCTCCCCTAACAGCTTCTACATTTAATTTCCGATCCAATCTTGTATTGTTGTTTCAACTTCTTAGTAGAAAATAGGAAAATTAGTAAATGCGAACGTGTTGTGTATGCCGAAATGCACAGAACATCGGCATGAATTATTTTCGGAAATAATAGCTTCTTTTTAATGGATGGATTATGGAATTTCGATAATCCTTTCATTTAAAAGAGGTTAACTTTGTTAAAAGGATTAAGTCAAAAATGAATGACAGCATAATTGAGCGTATTAATGTTCGGCTGTTTTTAAGCTGCAGATGAAACTGTCAAATTTGCTGTCAGATTATCTGACTTTTTCCCGAAATCTGTTAATGGACTCATAAAGCTGGATCCTAAACACGTGTAAAACTATTTTTCTACGGGCTTTAAGAACTGTATATTATGCAGAAACTTCCCCTTTTCTCTTTCTCACACTGAAATCTTTACACATATAACGAAATATTTTTTTCAACATTTTTTTGAATTAAACTGCAAAACAAAAGAAATAGATATAATGTACAGGTTACTTCATCTATAGGAAAAACTTAAAAATGTAAATTTATTTCGCTGTTTGCATTACATTTTGAATTTCGCAAATACTGAAAAGTTTCAATTCCCGAGAATAACGAATCGAACAAAATACAAATGAAAATAAAATGTAATCTGTAAATTATACAAATTATTTTATAAAACTAATGTGTCCCAAATAACAGAAAACTATAGAAAAGCTACAGATAAAAAAAGTTTAAAAATTTCAGTAATTAAAATTAGAAAGGAATTAATTGTCGCCAAACTCTCATAGGCAAACAGTCAAAGTTCGCCATGAGGCGGTTCAACCCCTATGGGTGCTAGAAACGGGTGGTAGAGTGAACTTGTCCAACAATAAATGAGAGTGTTAAAATATTTAGAGGGGGGGGGGTCCTACCTATTTAAAAATTAAGTTTATGCTTTTACTTGTAGATTTACACATAATCTGTGGTTAAATGAATATACGGATGAATGTCGTCAAATTTAGGAAAGGAACTTGTAGAATTAGCGAAGAACTGTAAATAAAATTCAGAAATGGATACAAAGAATTCATTTTCCAAAAAGAATCTATATTAGTTATTTTTTTTCTTTCATACTTGTTCTTTTCACATTTGGCTGAGAGTAGGTTCAATTCAAAAATTTATTTTTTGTCTACGAAAATTTTCAGACTGCTCAACACCGAATATTATAATTTGCACTTGACGTTAATGACGCTGAAACTCGACATTAACAAATTATTAAAACATCACCCAGTCTCAATCATCTCATTATCTCTTTATTTTTTTATTAATTTTATGTAATTTTTTTAATTAATAAACAATTTTTTTACTTCATTTGTTAGTATTTTTTATTAATATTTTATGATTCTTGGTAGATAACTAGACAAATAAAATAATTATTAAAATATTTTAATATTTTTTGATTAACTTTTATGAACTTCTTCGAAAATTTGAATGTAATGAGAAGGGGGAGGGTGTCCAGAAAAGGTTGAAAAAAATTCTGATTCTGCCAAGATGGAGCTCGACTAAGTGTTGTCTATTGCTGAGGCAGCCGGTAAATTATTGCTATTCGTTATAAACATTATTTTATTATATACCAATAATTTTCTAGTGTATGTAAGAGGACTGGATTGCTGCATTACCTCATCCAGTATGTTAGTGTATATTTTTTATTATGCTTCTTTAATCTAATCCTCACTTCAAAAGAATGTTGCATCAAATTTGAGATTTTGATAATGCTGAATTGTGTGAAAAGTTTTTCGCCTTGTTCATCGACAAAATGTTTGGGAGAAAATTATTGTGTTTGGTTGTTTCATTTAAAAAAAAATATATATATAGTATTATATGTCATACGCAGCATGACATATCCGATGGTAAAATGTGAGGCTTTATAGCAATGACAAACCAGTGGAATGCTTGAAGCAAATATCCAAAGGAATTGCTGCCTGAAGTGGTATACGTTTAGCTTGTTGAAATTTATAAAACTGGGTCGTTGTCCTGTTACTCACATCTATTCCATAAATTCTATGATGTACATTTTTTTATTTGGTGTCTCCTTTTATGCTAACAAAGACACTTTTATTCCTCAATGCTTTCTTGCAAAAATTTACTACCAACATTTCTCCATATTCTCTTGTTTGTTTCTGTATTCTTGATCTATTTAAAAATTTATTAATAATCATTCGAAGTACCTTGTATTTTTGAATAAAAAATTTAATGTATGTATCTGTGCTTATCACTTCTAAAAAAAAAGTGAGAAATCTGCTTTTTTAAAAACGACATCCTATCTGTCGACACAAGCATTGTACTACTTGTTACTCCTGTTCAAAAGCCCCAACTCCAAGCTGAGCTCCAAGAAAGGCATAATACTGCAACTTCAAGTGAAGTCACGTCTATTTGAAAACCAGACGTTTTGATTCTGGCAAAGCTAACTGAATTTTGCGTCTGAGAACCACATCATCTAAAGTTTTCTCCAATAAAAGTTCTCAAATAATGGAGAAAATTTCTAAATTGATGATCTAGTTATTTTTAGAGACACAATTATAATTACTTTTATGGAAATATTTTTGATAAAAAATATTATGTATTTCAGGACTGCTTTCAGATATTTCGCTTACTTATTTATTTAACTATTTTTATGGAGGGATTTTTTATTTAAAGCAGACATGATGTCCTTGAATAATGAAGAGAAGACAAATTCAGAAGAGGCAAAATAAGTAAGTTATCTTTTTATAAACATATGATGCCATAACGAGAATGCACAAGTCCTACTTGTTATTACACTACTGTTTAAGATTATACTATTCATTTTTAATAAGATCACTTCGTTTTAACGTTTCTAACGTAACGTTTTATCCCATTTCTGATTAAAATAATTTTTAATGTTATCACAGAAATCATTGAAATCATCTTCTTATAAAAACTCTACCAATAAAAGTTCTCAAGCTCTGGAAATCACGTATGCAAACAAAGACACTAATAATATTTACATTCTTAATATGCAATTTCTTTTTATGAAAATCTAAAATACAATAAGATATATCACGTATTCCAATGCAGCCTGTATGTAATTGGTTTACAAAAAGAGACATCTAAGGAGAAATAAATTTTTCATAGAAAACGGTGTCTTTGAACTGCCATAATTTATCGCGTATTGTCCACAGCGACATATAATCCTCACATGCTACTTTTAGCTTTGACAAAAAAAAATCGCTGAATTATCCGCTGCGGCAGATTATTATTGACGATTTTCATGTTTTTTAACTTAGATACTTACGATACATAAAAAGTAATGATGAAGAACATTCAAATTCAATTTACTATATTCTTTGAAAAGTGTGATGCTTGTTGTTTCATATATTCCGTTTCTCCCTTTGCTTGTTGTTTCATATATTCCATTTATCCTTTATCAAGATTTATTATATCATTCCCCATATTAAATATTATCATTACCTCATATCAAACGAAATTCCATAATGTTGTTAGAGGAATATTTGATCAAATTTAAAGTAATAATCCACCTATTCTTTTAAAGCCACATATTTATGTAAAGTTTCAGCCAATAAACATTTTCTAGCAACGAAAAGCCTATTTTTAAAGAGAATCGTTGATTATTTTTATAGGAAAAATGCTCGTTGGCTTTTATGGAAATAGAAAGGGCAACTTTCATGTATCTGGTTTACTTATTGATTCACAAAAAAAAAAATCTACGATGGAATTTGATTTTTTAAAAGAGGATTTGGTGTCCTTGGACTATGCAAAAAATATCTCACGGCTGGCGGCGCAGGGGCCCATAGCGTCAGCGAAACGTCACATTTCAATTTTATTCCGACAGAAACGCGCCTTTAAGTCGTTCTCAGTCGTCGCTTGCCTGCCCATTATTATTTTCCGACCTTTCATATTTTAATTTCATAGGGCTGGAAAGCCCTTCTGGATGCGGAGGACGTCAAATCTCTTCTTCGCGAAATAACTGCCCGAAACCTTTTGTTGCTGGGAGAAGTCAAGCCGGAGATCACGAAGAAGGGAGATCTATTCTTCTTTTTTTCTTCTTATTATTATTTTGTTTATTCTATCCCTCTTCTTGTACAGGGCGGAAGGATGAACATTCTTGGATTTTATTCTCCAAGAAGAACGTCGCTTTTACGGTATACTTGGAGAAGTAGAGTAGGAGCGAGTGGGTTTTTCAGAATTTTTAACTCGGCGTTCCATACTGTAAATAGGAGTCTTGGAGATGAGGATTAGAGTAACGTATTTATCTTTTATGCTCATAATAACCTTTGACAAATATCGAAGGGGTGCTGTCGATGTGGAAATAATCAAAAAATAATAACACATAAAGCCGATTATCCATAACCACAAAAAAATTTTCAATTTGTTATCAAATTACTTATAAATTGAAATTGTGGATACAGCAGAAATAGTTATGTAATGAAATGTTTCGAATGTACTTGTAGTTGCATCTTTTTAATGCTGTATGTTACAACTACAGCATTAAAAAGATGTAACAAATATGTTATAAATAGATTACTTAAGTTATAACAACTTTTTTAATAAGTAGCTTAATGTTTTCTATTTATGGCAAAAGAAATATTTAAGTCCGTTTTAATGAACATTGATTTTAAATAAATGAACAAAATATGATTGATTGAAGCATTTCATAGGAAGTAATTTAAGTGTTTGAATTCCTGCATGAGTTTATAGGCTTACAGATATTCAATTTAAAAGACTCTCAGCATTTCGTATTTCTTCCTATTGAATTTTTATATCTCGAAATATTGATTATATTCTATTGCAGTTGTGTTCGGACAGAAAAATAAAATATAATAAATCTGGATTAATTTCTAAACTTATTTTGCTTATAAATGCAACAGATATACGGTATTTTACCCAAAATGAATGCTTTAAAATGTTTGCTAAATTTTCCAACGCATTATATATTCAGTAGTGTGTTATTTTTTATGTGTCTGAATAAATAATATTTTCAGTATGTCAAAGAGGTTTAATTTTCATTGCCATAAAAATTACTTTAGAGATATTTTTAATACATTCCTTTGTATAACCATAAAATAGAGCACTAACCCATTGGCAAAGTTTGGTCTAATAGTAATTTTTTAAGCTCCTCGGATTCAACTTTAAATACATGAAATAAAACAGTAACATCTGGGGTTTACTCATCAGCAAATATGGGAGATGGGAGGATTGTTAGCCTTTTAGAATACTCCTCATTTTTTAAAGGGTGTCCCAAAATTAATGCAAGATTTGAATTTGTCATCATTTATGCAGTAAAGTATTGGCAACCTTATTAAGAAAAACCATTTGACAGATGATAGTTTAAGGTAATAAAAAATGAAGAGTTACACAATAGAACAACGTGTTTTCATTGTTGAATAATATTTCAAAAATAATGAAAGTTTGATGGACACAGTCTGAAAATGTGAGAATTGGACCCGTAGATCGTGTGACTTAACAACATTGGATTTCTTTTTATGGGATTATTTGAAGTCAAAGATCTATGCCAAAAAGCCCAGAAAGTCCGCGCACATTGAAGGAGGAAATTCAACGCTGCAACAACGAAATTCAGCCACATTTATGCAAAAGGTTCATGGAAAATTTCGACGAAAGAGTGCGCGCAAAGCCTTGGAGGTCATTTTCTCTATGTGTTTATTTCATACATAAATCTATCCTGTGTATTTCACGATTCAATACAAATATAATACTTAAAAAAATTGCGCTTTATTATTTAATTCAAATTTTGCATTAACAAGTTGATCTATCATGTAACTCTCCATTTTTACTAACTCTAAACTATCAAATGCTTTTTTTAATAGGTTGTCAACCGTTTACTACACGAATGGTTGCAAATTCAAATCTTGCGTTAAGGGCTCAGATCTTTCATATAATTGAGATTTCACCTGACATCATTAAAACATAAAGCTGAGATTACCAAAAGTCGAGTCTGTCAGTTTTAAAAATAATGCAAATCCAGTTTTAGGTTTGTACCCGGAAAGATGATGTTTTTTTTTAATTTTCTTTATTTTCTAAATCAAAGTAAAATTTCGAAAACCTCACCGACTTTAAGGACTACCAAAAGCATATTATTTATCTTTTAATGATCCTATTCAAGTTAACCAAATCATGTACCACTGAATTATTATATATTCACAAAACAAAATTCTCTCGCAAAACTCTCTTCGATTTCGTCGTCTAATTTTCAATCAAATGATGCCTTTCCCTCTCGAAACCATTACTTATATTTCTCCTTTTATTAGACGAATTCGTTGTTCGCGGAATTTTGAGTAATTCCAGTCAGTGTTTCGATCCTTGAAGAATTTCCTTCCTTAGATGGCATTAAATAGAGTGCTCACATCCCGGGCAACATCTCCCAAAGATTAGAGATAATGAGCAGAGGATAGCTGATGCCACTTGTTTTAGATTTGTTTGCGATTTCTTGTGCTTTCCGCCCATTAGCGTTGACGTTCCACATCTACAGCTTGCAGGAGGTAAAATAAACGAACTGTTGAAACATTACTGGGAGAATGAGAACGGTAAAAGATTATTTTTGGTAAAACATTAGGGCAATTGGTTACGCAATAAATGTCTGGGTTTAAGTATTTGTTATTTGTTTAGAGAATAGTTAAATTGAAATCCTCTAGTTTAGTTAAACATTACAATAATGGTAACTAGAAATTTTGTTTGCAACTTGAGGAGATAAAATAAATGCATTAATAATTTGTTATTGAACCTCTTCACTCATAGGTACATTTAATCACCAAATTAGATGACATTTTTTATTCAGATTATTAAATCGTATTTCAGTATGTGCATGAGATATCAAAGCGTGTCTAAAATGTTTTTGCCCTTTAAACTAATAGCTCATTTGACTTACTGATTAAAATGTTTTTAATTTGATTCTTGAATTAAATACTTAATTAAAGGTAAAGGAGTCAAGGAAAATTTTAATGAGATCCCTATATTTTGAATTTATTAACCTATTTGCACTCAAAAAATTTGTTCGATGCATAATTATTCACTTAATACAAAGACGTATCTATTTCTCCGAAAAATAAATGTATATAATTGTTTTAAGTTGAATTTTTCCTTTTAATTAATTTACATCTTCTTATTACACTATAAAGGTATTTTTAACAATCAAAATTAAATAAATAAATAAAATATCAAAATGATGCACCGTCTTGAGTGGTCACTGAGAATCACCATCCGAGTGCAAAGGGTTAAATTTCCTAATAAGATTAAAACATCGCATTGACGATATTTATTAACCATATTTTCCAACCATGTAAGAGCGTAAAGAATGCCTAAACGTGTCCAAGGAATTTTTATCTTACACATAATTTCGATTTTATTACTGATTTATGTAAAAAAATCTGGAATTCGATACATAAATCAGAAACGTTATTACATTGTCCCCAGAAACGTCTTAGTTACAATAACATTCTATTTCGAAGAAATATTAGGGTTAATTTTGGACATACCTCGCGATTTTGATCAGATGATGAGTGCGAATCCTAAATAATCATCCCTTCTCCAATCTTCTGCACCACACCATCAAAACGCTCGGCATTTCGATCAGCAGTTTTTTTCTTATTCTTTATAAAATTATGTTATCGTTTTTTCGGAGAAAATATTGAGATAGGAATCACATACAGATTATATATGAATATTTTTCAATCTTATCTACATATGAACTGGTCATTAAAATAAAAAAATCATGCATTCACTTAGTTTAACATATTATTCGAAACAATCTGCTATATTACAGCATTCATTTTACGGTTTATCTATCATAATTTTTATTTTTGAGTTTTACCATTATGGAATCAGATTCGAGATGGTGCTATTTGACAAAGTCAACATGAGAATATATAGCATTCTATTAGTTAGTTATAAAATCTATTTGTTAGTTAGTTATAAGAAAATGTTTTTTTTTTGTGTGTGTATGTGCGTGTGTGTGTAAAATCGTGCTTCTTCAGGAAGGACACTTATATAGATAAACTTAAAATGCAAAACTTTATCTAAATATAAAATTTGATCCAAATCGTTAAAGTCATTTCCGTAATACACGAAATAAATAAATTTTTATTGATACAAAAATTGTTCGTCTAAATTTATAATATTTAAACACAAAATAGATATCTTATAGTTTCAAAAAAAAAAAAAAAAAACAAAAAAAAAAAAAAAAACTGTTAACCTAATCAAGTAAACTGAGTATTCGTTTAAAAACATTCAAATAATAAACCAAAGAAAAACAATGATGTATAAAAACAATGATGTATTTGTTCAAAAAAATCATTTAATTATGAATTTTACGAATATTGCAGATGAACATTTTATTAAATACTTTTTAGCTAAAATTTTAATTGAAGAATATTTTAACATCTCTTTCAGGAATTCCAACAAATATTTTATCATTAAATAAAACCATAACTAGATTCCCTTTATGGCATTCAATGTTAAAGAAGCGAAATAAGTGGGACACAATATTTCAAATCTACCAATATTTTATTCATGAGGTTGTTTCTAACAAAGAAAAATAAAGTGCTATTGAAAACGTGATTATATTTAGATTCAAAGGAGCAGCTTGTAACGCATATTTCAATTATTGGCTGAAAATGTTAAATAAAATTTATATCATATATAATAGAATGGTTTTGGCTAAATATGCAATCTTGATTCGATGCTAATCTCTAAATCAATTGTGAACTATTGAACATTTCTAAATAAACAATTCATATGCACACCATGTTCCCAGATGAATCCAAAGATTTGTTTATATACATAAACTCCATTCAATAAATAAGGTTTAAAATTAATAAATGACGGTAAGATTTATGATATGCAAATGTTTATTAATATATATTAAGTATATATTATGTGATTGCTATTCCCTGGACTATATGCATATTCTTCAAGTGAATATAGGAAATAGATTGAAATAAATGTAGAAATGTAGAATGTAGAGCAGTTTAAAAAGGTTAGCAGTTGCTTTCTGTTTCGAAAGTTTTTCTTCAAGATATTATTTGCTTGTTCTATTGTTCTTTGTTTATAGGTTTGTAAAGGTTTTGCACCATAAAGCAGTTCGATTTAAACCCCATTTTCTCTGATATTAATTTCTTTGTCTTAGAGTACCGATACAGATTTATTTTATTTATTCTGTACTCTTCTACAGATCAAGTTTATATATTTAATTAAAATTGGCAGACTAAACTAAGCATCATAATCGTTCTTTATTGAAAAGTATCATGCATCATCACCGAATTATTTGGTAAGCAGTCACAGTCATTTTTCTCTACGGTAATGATCATTTTAAAATTATTTTTCAAGTTATAGTTGCCCGTAATCTAAAAATCGAAAAGAGAAATGTATTGGTGAAGATTAGTTATAATACCGTTTGATCTAAGATATATAAGCAAATCAAAGCATCGGAGACTCACAATAAAAGGAAAGTGTAATATATTCTAAATCTAAAGATAATGATTTAGACAAGATTTTGGCTTAACTTTAATATAAAGCAAATTGTCTTCCTGGAGGATTCGTATGGTTTTATTTAGAAAAAAATCCAGGAATTCCACCAACAACCAGAAAGCAATGAATGGATTAATCTCTTATCATCCAACTAGTTTTTGAAAGAAATGGCTTAACAGAAGAGTTCATCCAAAGCCTTATCCCTCGCATTCATGTCTCGTAATCATACCGTATATTTACCACTAGGCCACTGTTGAGTAATCAACCTATCTGCATGTATTTGATTAGGATTATGCTAATCATGCTATACAACGAATATTTAATTAAAAAATACTCTAGGCAAGCTGAAAGGCAAAAGTAGATTCCTTACTATCTGGGAACATAAGTTGTTGGTGTTAGAAATAGTCAAAATTAGGGCGTGAAAATTACTTTTCAGTCCTTAACGTCTAAGATATTGCAATTATCGAAACATTTTAAATACAAAAGTTATTCGTCTTAATGAGACTCTAATTCGATGGATGAGACTCGATTCTCCTTAATTCGATGGATTTTTCTATCTTCAATATTGAGAAAGTTATAGCGAAATGAAAATTTCCACGCCCCACTATTTCCCCTCCCATTGATCTAGATAGACCATTTACATACTCATCCGATATTTTTACATTTCTAACAACATATTCCAAGCCAGTTAAAATCCGAAGAAAATTACTCTAGTTATCCTGTTCACAAGATAAATGGGCAAAGCGTTATACGCATATATATACAATATATAAAATTTTGCTTCTTAGGGACCATAATCGGTGAAAAACTGAAGAAATATTCCTGAAAACTCATCACGAGAGCTATTGTAACAGATAGTCTTCCTATAGGAATCTACCTAAAAAGAATTATCTTCTTGTTGTTATGTTCTTGTTTAGGTACATCGACCAAATCAATGAAAAAAGAACGCAAGATTAGATATTGTTAGAGGAACTTCAGATTAGCATATGAAAATATCCACAAAAGAGTATTTTCTCTAAAAATGCGATTTTATCTTACTGAATCATATTAAGAAACCAGGAAAATGCAACGAAACAATCAATATAATAAATACCAACAATATTAGAGATATGATAGCTAAATAATCCTTCAATATTATTTTAATCTAATAAGAAATATAGATGGTGGCATCTGGATAATGTTTGAATATTGTTTTTTGAAATTGATTGCTGCCTTGACAAAATTCGTAATTAAATATTAATATGATTATTGTTTTGTAAATCAATTATTGCTTTGCAAAAATTCGGATTTAAGTATTAATATGATTATTGTTTTCGAAATTAATTGTTGCTTTGCCAAAATTAGGATTTAAATATTAAAAGTTCTTTTATTCATGTACAAGTATGACTTATCACTGTATTTGAGGAATTAATCCACCAAAAGCATCACTAAGTAGCTCCAGCATCTTGAAAATCAAGTTAAATGCCCTTTACGACATTGCATTTGACTTAAAGAGGCTTCTCAGATAGTTTGAAAGGCTCATCCAAAGGCAAAACGAAAAAATTAAGAACGCTAATGTTTGCTCTTATTTGGAAGATTGAAGGTTAAATCATTATCCTACTTGCTACGACAATTAAGCATTTTCATATGTTGTTTTCTGTAATCTGCATTCTTTAATAACACTTTGCCAGTTTATTAGTTATTTCAGAGAAGATTAAGTTTTGAATAATGCGTGAAATTCATTATCATTATTTGTTTGATTTTAATTGACATGGAAACTAAAACTTAGCAGAAGAATCTGTCTAACTCTAAATAAATGATTAATCTTAAATGACTTTATTCATTTTACAAGTCATTAGAGCATATTTACATTTTTCAGATTATTTCAGTGAATTCCCAAACAATGAAAGCTTAATAAATTTTAATTTAAATATCAGGACAGACAAAGCATTAAATGAGGTTTGCAGTCAAAATAAAATTTATTTGAAGAGATTTTAACTCTGATTACAGACAACAATTATCATCTGTAATAAACTACATTTTCTGATATAAAATCAGAATTTTTCAAATTCGTTCTATTAAAGCATGTTATATGTAAGAAAGTATGCAATTAATAATATTATATCAGAATATAATTTATTTTTTGAAAAGAATGTAAATATTAGTAATGCACTGAAATAAAATGCATTTTTCAAATGGAAACATTATTTTTCTTTTCTTCAAAAGTTCTTACGTTAATTGAACCATGCATGATATTTGTTATATTTCTTTATTCCGTTTTCTTCTCTAATATTGGATGCAATTAATTTCCCTTGAGATCCAAAATGTATTGAAAATATTCGTCGCATTGTGGTTTCACTCTGTGCTATTGTTAGTCATTGATTATCGTTTTATTCTTTTTCTTCTGGGCCTACACCTTTTAACATGGAATTTAATTCACCTTTCTCAGACCTGTATATAAAATTCCATGAGGTCTAATTTGGCATATTTTTCATCCTAGGTCAATTGATGAGGATGATATATGTGTCAATAGCTCCTCCTAACTTCGGCACCACACCAACGGAAGAATATTTTAACCTGATAGATTTAGCGCACACCAGACAGCATATTCGACAAATACTCCGTTAGTATTGTTTGCCGCCTCCGCGTTCCGATTAAAGTGATAACTTGAATTAAAGGTAGAAAGTTTTATGTTCAGTGTTTTGGTAATTAAAAATTGGTTGATAACTAACTGTTAATTGGTAATATTTAAAAACAGATGGATTGATGCGTGCTTTAAGGAAAAAAAAAAAAACTCAAATCAGTCGAATTGACTTTTGAGAATTTACAAGTGAAGCACAAATGTGGACCAGTTTCTATTGACAGTCCTCATGAAGGCAATCCATGGAGCTGAATCAGATTTCTATTTCAAAGGTTTTTAATTCAAGAAAACTACCACTTACCCTCTATTATAAATCTTCGCTAGATATGTTAGACTAAGTATGATTGGAACCATCACAAAATATTGTGTGTTTTCTGAATACTTACGGGGTCATTAAAACCTTTTATCGATTATAAATGCTTATTACTTCCTTGTAAACAATGGCCGGAAGACAATATTTAAAATCAATACAAATGAAAGCTTAAAGTTGGGTAAGTAAAAATTGTCTTATGTGATTTCCTTTTGTCACAAGGGCAACATCTATTATTAATATAATTTACTAACGGAATACAATATAAAAAGAAGCCTAGTTTTCTATGTCTACATAATAAATATTTCATATTACACCCAACAGTGGGAAGCTCGGAGGCAATCCTGTATGTTCTATAGTCACATATATGCTCTCAATGAGGCCCTTTAAGTTTTCAAAATTATATTTTTTGTGTCTTTATTTCACTGGGATTTGTCTTAACTTCTTTGCAGACAACATTGAACAAACTGAAGGTAAAAAAGGAAAACTTTAAGCTTCTTTTTTTTTAAATGTATTCAAATACTTCTTTCACTCTTCACTTTCATTCGTAATTGGTGCTATTGTTTTGAACTTTGTATTATTTTTTTTCTCCAAATATGTATTCTAAGTTTAATTTGATATCAACTTTCGGTACTTAAAATTATGCAACTATTTACATCATTATACATGAGATTCATATATACTTCCGAATCAGAGAAATGCAAGACCAAAAATGAAATTTTTCAGATTATTATATTGTGTATATTTCAAAATACTTTTTATATAATTTATTCGGGCTATTAGATTGTACTTCATAAATTTGGTTAGGTCCTTCTTATTAATTATAATGCTTATTATTAAAACTCTATGCTGAAAAGTTGGCATAATGTGATTTATAATTGTCTTATTCTATATGCAATTATGTAAAACTATTAAAAGCCTTTTTTTAGTAGATTCAAATATAATTGAAAAATACTAATATTATTGATTTTGAATTGTAGCACTTACTCTACAATTGAAAGCACTATAACTGCAAAATAAAAAAAATCAAATCTTGAAAGGTATTCTTAAAATTAATAAAAAGCAATTTTCATTTAACCGAATAAATGCAGAAATTTCAGATTTTGCAGATTGCTGCCAAAATTTCAGCAAAATGAAGTGAGTAAGGAATTTTCATTTATAATTTTGGAAATCGGAATGGACGGGTAAAATAAATATTTCTTTTACTAAAGTTTTTTTTATTAAGTGTTTTTAGAAAAGTTTAAAATTTCAGTATTTTCTGAATTTCCAATGGGTTCGTTAGACACGTCAAATTCGGCAAACATTTCGAAAATTTAGTAAACAAAAGTCGATTTCTTCTTTTAAAAAGTTACTAAAAAATTTATGCCGGATTCTACTTTAATTAGATTATATTTCTAAATTTTTTCAACCGGTTTCATGTAAGTACTTAATTAAAATCTGTACAAAAGAGACAGAAACTTATTTAAATTTTCTCCAATTTTTATATAAGCTTAACTACCATTGTATGCATTATTATTAAGCACATCTAACTTCTGCAGTAACCACATTTTTAAAATTGACCTTTTCTAAGGTCTCGAATATTTTGTTTACCTCAAAATAAATCAATTTTTAAATACTCAATGTAAAGTACTTGACAACATCCGATTAAAGCTGTTATCTTACAATAACTTAAAGAAATATTAAAAATTTGGACACATAGTGAGGTGGTAGCATTCAAATTAGTCATTAATTCATTATTATTATTACCAGCCGTCTTCGGCGACCAACTATTCGACATTCTCGGATTACGATCCTTCATCCATCAGTGTCAACCAACTTGATAAACTACATCTTATTACACAAATGAAAGCATTATTTATTATTAAAACATTATATATTATATTTTCCAATAAAAATATTGTATTCTAATAAATTAGCAATGCATTCAAATGGTGATATTAATTGATGAAACGAATACAGCTATTGGTGTGTTAAAAAAAGCCACAAATATGGGTTGAAATCAATTTTCAGCCCCTATGTTCTAAGCAATTGTAGTTATCAAAATATTTTAATATAAAAATTCATAAGTCATTATTTGTCTAATTTGATTTATTTTTCCATCTTCAATTGTCAAAAATTTCTGGGAAAATGAAAAACTCTCCAGTCATATATACGTATAAAAAAAATCATTCTTTTAGATAGCAGCAGGTTATTTAGACTTACCCGATTTTAATTCAAACTGGGTATTATTTTCATTTGAAAGATTGAAGTTACTAATATTCTTATTTAACTTCACACGAAATTACAAATTTTTGATTTCTTTAATATATATCATAGCAATATAAAATCTTATAACCATTTGAAAATATAAAATACTAAAACTATTCGAAATTAAAACCGATAAACAAAATATTGGATGTGCTTAATTTGATAAAGTAAGTAAAACTGACTAAAAGAGTTGACGCTCTAACAGGTACTGATATCAGATTTTAATGAAAGAAACGTTCCATATGGCATTTTTCGCCTAAGGCTTGACATAATTTGTGAGATAGTAATTATATCCTTTCTCGTCGTTGTAAGCAAACGATTTTTTGCACCTTTCTGCATTTGACACATTTTCTCTTCTTTCTATTATGTGGTGTTTTTAAAGCGCATTATGATAAGCATTTTCATTTTGACCCTGGGTTAGAGAAGTGCAACTTTTCGTTCATTTTAATACTTTATTATTTAATTTTTAGGTTTAACTTATATGATGATCTTTATTTAATATTTTCACCTACACAAATATGTTGAAGGATTTTTTTAACAGAATAAATATGCAATATGCCCTGAATCCAAAATTGAATGATATGCGTGTATTAATTTTTTTTCATTACTTCCCTGAATAATGATCTTATCTTATTTATAAATAGAGTAATGGCCAATACATTATGAGCGTAGTGTAAACAAAAAATATGGAAAAAAATTGCAAACTTAATCTTTTTATAATTATGATGGTAAAATATTTTCATGAAGTTTAATATATTACTATAAACCAAAAGGTTATTGAGACTCCAGGTAAGATTACTTCACTTTTATTAATATTTTCTTATAATTTCTTTCTGGGGTCTTCAAAAAGGCAACAATAGCTTTCAAACATCTATTGAAAAATCATTTTTTTTCTTTATATGTCATTTAATTTATTCAAGAATTCTTTACAGTCTAAAATATATTTATAAAATAAGATAAAAGAAGGTAGCAAAAATGCATATTCAATAGTTTGGGAAAATGATACTAATTATAAATCGACAAAATAATAAGAAGAAGAATAACGAATTATTTTATGTAAAGAGTAACGAATTATTTTATGTAAAAAAAAGTGTTCATTATATAAAAAGATATTACCAAAAAAATTCTTTGGTCTCCCCCACCCCCCTCCTCCTTGTGGAGATTTCAAAAAAATTTTGAATATTGATTATATCTATACTATCAAATCTTAGAAATGAGAAATCTGTTTTTCCCTTATATATTATTAAAATTAGTTTTGCAAGAAAGTTTTGCAATCTATCATATTTATATTCAAATTTCGGCAATTCCCATTTTAAATAATATTTGGCATAATGTTGAACATTTTTAAAACTAAATATAATGAACTGGATATTTTGCAATAGATATATCTTTACTGGAATATAATTTCTTTGTTAAAAAAAAGAAATATTTTCCTTCCATAACTTGAATTAACCATACTAATAATATTTGGATATTGTTGAGAAGCATATATCGTCAATACATATTGACGGTATTAAATAAATGCTGCACATTTATTGATGTGTAGTGTTTTTTTTGTCTGTTTTAGGGAAGATATTTTAAAATAACAAGGAAAGATTAACTATTGTTTTGTACTGCCTGATTAATTGTTGCAATTTACAGATGACATGTGTGAAACTCCACCTCAGAAGGCTTCATTAAAATTTTTAATGTGATAATGGATATGATTTTTTTTCTACATTTATTTATAATTAT
The DNA here is from genome assembly GCA_026543865.1 of Argiope aurantia. NCBI lineage: Eukaryota > Metazoa > Arthropoda > Arachnida > Araneae > Araneidae > Argiope > Argiope aurantia. Next base: position 2,210,762 of record JAPMOR010073754.1, on the reverse strand, counting down.
GTCTTTAAAGACATATTTTCCCGCAGGTTATATAAATAGTAAAAAGTTCTTTAAATAAGCAAAAATTTGGAAATAAGTTTAGGGAATATGCATAAGATTTTTAATGATATAATATCTCAAATACAAGAGATAAAAAATGTATTTTTTATATTTTTATTCTGTTTGGTTTAATTTATTGCTTTTCAGTTGTATATTTTTGATAATGAGGAAAAAAATTAAAATTCAGAAAAAAAAAAAACTAGAAAACATTTTAAAGGCAAGTTAAAGGCTCTCTTATTGGTTGAAATACCAAAAATGCGCAATACGCAAATAAGTGATTCATGTCATTTCAAACGCTACTTATCTAATCAGAAACTTCTTTTCACTATTAATGTTCGAATCAGTTTGTGTATTCATTCATTTGGAAGCGGATTATAATCTTTTGTGTAAAAATTTATTATATTTAATAATAAGTTTTTTCCTTCAAAAATGTCCTTTTTGGCTCATAAAATCATTTTTGAAAAAATAAATAAATAAAAAGCATGGTCTATTCAGCTCAAACAAACAAATAAAAAATCATTGCCTCGAGGATGAAATGGGTCTCTATAGATTCATTTCCAAAAAAAAAAAAAAAAAAAAAAAAAGTCGTAATGTTTAAAAATTTGGGAATTCCTGACCTATAAGATAAATACATTGACCAATAAAGCAATTTCTAAAAAAGTATTTAAAATCCTTTTTGAATCGTTTTATTTAGGGTCGTCATTCACAGTGAATTTTACGAAGAAGCCAAGTTGGCATTATTTTATTAATACAATATTTTCTCTACACGTACGAGAAAGGAGTAACTTGTCTCGTATCTTCGATGCTCGAAATTCATTTTGTCTTTGAATAGTTCCATTTTAACGACATAACAACAACTGATTCGAATAGATTTGATTTCAATATTTGGGGAGTGCATTATCACACCAGATTAAATTTCATAATACTTATTGAATAAAATGATCAGCATCTACTAATCTGTATTTTAAAGATATTTCATTTACCTAGTTACTGAAACTAACACAGGAAATTTTATGCCAATAACGTGATAATGAATGACGTTGCCTAACTCTCAAAGACACACTATTAATTTCAATTCTCTGTACTCACGAAACACGATACGATTTTCAAAGACAAATGACTAAATTCTTCGCCAAGTTTAGAGTAAAAGTATGCTGACTTTAAAGCGCTTAATGAAATATTGTTTACTGTCAACACATGGCAAATTTTGGCGCTAAACACCTTATGCCGCGGGATGCAACATGTCCCACCAAGGACCTAATGAGACGCAGATTAGGATCAGTGACGACAGAGACCACCATTGCCTCTCAGGATGGTGACATCTTTTGAAATGGGGGAACGGATAGCTTTGATGAATGGCTCTTCAGACGTAGAATTAGCTTTCATCCGTCTCTGTCTCTCCAGGGGATTCTTTTTCTAATGCTTCAACTGTTTCGGAGACATACGAGATTTCTGGGAGTCCTTGTACTGAAGCAGAAAGTAAATGTCTGATCCGTCTTTTTGTAATATTTAATCTATCATGCATGAGGTCTCGGCATCATTTATAAAGATATTATTTATTTGTTTCATTCACAGGATCCACCTTTCAGAAGGATGTAAAGTGTATGTAAACCAGCGGGAAAGATACTCTAAAACATTTGTCATATATAAGATGTACTGTTTTTGCCAAAGGTGTCAAAAGACAACTTTTTGAATTGAAATTTTAAATTATTTTCGACATTAAATCATTTTTCAACAAACACTTTTTTTCTTTTGGTTTTTTCGTGTAATAAATAATAAATTTATTTAATTGCAAAATTTGCAGTGGATCCTCGAACCTAAAAATATATACCTAATGCCTTTATTTCTACCAAGTAGTATATTTTTGACTCTATAAAGATTTCATAACAGTGTCTTATTTTAAATAATTGACATATAAATATCAAGAGCATGACAAAAACCATTTAAATTCTATTCCATGTTATAATATTCCAATTTAAGCAGCTACAGAAAATTTGAGATCTCCTTTTGGATCTAAAAATGTTATCGTTATTATTTATATCCTTATGAATTGAAAAGTACCTATACTTATTCTTTGTATGATTACATGTTTACCTACAGCATGAAGCACTTTTGATTCTTAAGGATTTCTTAAAGTTGTTTGATTTTAAATAGCATTTGACAAAACCATTTCAATTCTATCCAAGTTAGAATATCCCGATTTAAGCAGTTATAGGAAATTCGAGAACTCCTTCTGGATATAAAAATATAACCGTAATCATTTATATCCTTATAGGTATTTAAAAGTACTTATACTAATTTTTTCTTGCTTAGATGTTTACTTATAGCATGTAAAATATTTTGATCCTTAAGGATTTCATGAAGGTATCGGGCTTCAAATAATTTAGCATAAAAATATCAAGAGCATGTTGTAAACCCATTTCAATTCTATTTATTTTAGAATTTTTCTTATATCTAAAATTTTGTATACTTATTTGTATTTTTATCCTTTGTATTCTTACATGGATCTAAATATAAATATCTTTATCATTTTTATGCTCGCATGGATCCAAAAATATGCATTGTTATAATATATATACTTGCATTTTGACTCTTTAAAATTTTCATAAAAGAAATTAAATTATTATTTAAAATAGGATTTTAAATAATATGTTAGAAATTTCCGGTTCCAGTTGTAATTAGAAATCAGGGAATTCCCAGTGCAGGGTTTATATTTTGGTTATTTTTTGCAATGTTGCATTTTAATTTATACCAGTGCAGTGACAATTTCGAAATATAATTATAAAATACAAGTTGTTACAACTTGTTATAATTATAAAATAAACTTGTTAAAATACAAATTGTTTTCTTCTTCTGATATTCTTTTTCCAGTGAATACGATTCGATTAAACGTTCGAGAGAATTTGAAAAACAAATTGATGAAATTTGTATTACAGGAATGTAAGCAATAAAAGTTATTATAATATTAATAATTATTTTTATTTTACTTATTTTAGTGCATTTTTTTCCGTGTTTAAGGATGCTCAGAATTTCAAAACTCTTGGTGTTTCCAGGGGTAAATAAAACAAAAAAAAATTATGTTCCTTGAAAATTATAATTTTTATAATTTAAAAATGAAGATGAGTTCGATGAAAATTTCAAGAGAGATTGGGAGAGCAAGAACGATTTTGAACTGCAAGACTAAATTATCAGTTTAACTATTGAAATTGGATAACTGGATAATTTGACGGCAATTTATCTATATTTGATAAATTGGTGTCCTCTCTCTTCCAAGGTTATTGGCATTCAGACACAAATTTGTCAAAAGGCATCTTTCGATAGAAATTAGTATGCACAATAGTATTAGTACAAAATACTGAATTTAAATTAATATATATAGCAGTACAATATATATATATATATATACGACATTAAAATTTAATAATAAAATAACTTAAGTAACAATAATAATTAACAAGAGAATTTAGATCAGACGACACATAGTTATTATTTTTATATTTATAAAGATGTTGATGCATGAAACATTTTCATAAAACCCTTTTGATTGTTAATATGTTTTCTGCCATGGTTCAGGCCTCTGATTCGGATAATGTTTCTAATTAGTTGATCCTTTCCTTGCAATTTAAATAATCAAAGAGAAAATGATTATTTAATTAAATAGTAGGTGTAATTCGATAGCAAGTGTGAATCACAGGCAATCAAGTGGCGGCCAACTTGTTGAAAGTGTATATTCACACAATATTAATATTATATGCGAAACATATTTATACAACTTATAAAAATTCTGAATATAAAACTTTTTGTATTCTTAATTACGTAAATATAAACTGCATTTTGGCCTATTTACATGTTTAATATGTATTTTGTTTGCGAATGTGTATATTAGATATGTGATATTTTTTAATTTCATTCATTTTTAATTATAACACTACTTACAAAACATTTGGAACTTTTTGAAATATTTTTCAAAATTAATCTAATTGGGTCATTTTCTGCTGATCAACGGAAGGGTATCGTGTAACTGCGAAATCTTTCCACGTTACCCGAGGTAACACATTTAACGATATATAAATATCAAACTTTTTGAAAGTAATATCATCTAATAATTTTCCTTCAAAATTATTTTGCATTTATGATATTAAGTAAAGGATAGAACTAGTCTCACCTGGTTCTAATGTATGCAGGACATGCGAGTAGATTGTGATTAAGGCATTTAGATCTTTCTGTTGTGGGGAAAAGGTGTCTAATCTTGAAGAGTCTTAAAGTGACAAATTTTGAGTGTTGTTTGGGTATTTTCTTCCCAACATTTTTCAAATAATTAATTGCCTTATGGTAACACAGTAATAAGTTGAGTAAGAGAGCGCGATTGTGGCATTCATTAATTTTAAACTGACCGACAAATTATCGAGAATGTTGAAAAGTCAGGGTATCAACCATCAGTAAGTACCCCTACAGATAACAAATTGCCATTGTCAAAGAACTATTTACATGTCGATAACTATTGATGAGATGTGCATTATTTGTTGAGTTTAGTATCTGCATGATTCTACGAGACTCGAGCAAATAGATGTTTGGCAGGCAGTTTGGTAGACACAATTTCGTCATCACTGTAATAATCCATCTCATAGATCCCTCTAAGCGTGAAATTGCCTTTTTATACCCTTTTCCTCGGATAATTAGTTTCACTACAATGGAAAGATTCTCGAGCTCCGTTGAATTGTGGCAAATAATTTCAGAGGTTATGGAAAACATGGCAGAAATGGATGCATTTTGTCAGTTGCAATACCTGTAATTTGCAATATTGCGTTATGGCCTGCATTTGCATAAAGGTTACGCATGATAATTACTTCAAAGAAAACAGTTTGTATCCGAAGTATTTTTTTTCTCCTATTAATTCAAGTTCCGGAATTCCCTGAGAGCAAGAGTATTAATAATATAAGGCGTTTTCTAACAAAAAAAGTTGCATTTTTCTTGTTGCACATGCCTGTTGAGAAAGAAAAATGTATTTATTCAAATAATAAAGCATTATATACACGGACACTGTCCTAACAGATGATTTTACGCCGTAATCTCACTCAGTACAAACAGATGAGTATACACATCCTTTTGTGTATACAATATGGGAAGTGCTTAGTAAAGAAAATAACAGGAACTACTTCAAATATCGAAACATAAAATGCAAATATTGAAACTTGCCTCCAGAAATCGAATATCAGTCATTTAGTTGCCCATTGTTGTATTAAAAATATAATTATATGTTTAGAAACAAGCCGTATATCAGCTTTGCCAAATTGACTCGATACTTTTCAATGAGCCAAATTCAGATGACTGATGAGGTTAATCTTTTAACAATGAATTTTAATGTTCGTTTATAAGGTTAGTTCCATTTAAGTTTAATATAATTCTAAATTCTGGAAATAATTTGATTCAAACCATAATTGTGAAATCAGAGAACTTATATGGAATAACTGAGAAGCATTTCCACATTCTCCGAATCCAAAATGCAATTCTCCGAATCTAAAATGGAATTGAAGGAAATTTATGAAATTTAACGAGGACAGAATTATTACTATGATTTTTCGAATTATGCTAAAATTCCAGTTATAGAAATTTAAGCGTAGACGATGAATACAATAATTTTTATCAGCATAAAATTTGACGATTATGTAACTGCAGTTTTAATTTCAGTTAAACTAACATCCTGTTGGAATATTTAATATTAAATCTCTATTTTTAAATTCTAAAATGACCGTAATTACATTTTTTGAGGTAAGGAAAGAATAAATTTTCTACATATCAATTCCAAAATGAGGAATGCGATATATTTCAAATGTATGAACAATCTAAATAAGTTTCATGTAATTATAAGCCTTAGCCATCTTGAGCGAAAAGGCGAAATTTGATATTTATGGAGGTGAATGAAATGAGATGATTTCTCATAATTATTGAATAGGAATACGATAAATGCCCCCATGAAAGTTCTGGAATATATCGAGATCTGATATTTTATATGCATCCAGTGAGTATCTTATGATTTGCATAGCCATTATGAGTTGGAATATTACAATGATTGCCTTCTGTCAATCGATTTAGGGCTTAACAAAGTTTATTAAACCCTCGATTATTCGCGTATGCATTTCCCTATTTGATGTCATTCGTGAAAATTATAGCTTTAAGTATTTTAATTATTTTGCCAAATAAAATTTGTTGAATGAATATGAAAGTATTCCATTATTTTTCTGTTATGTAATCATATAATACCATCTCTATCAGAAAACATCTAAAAAATCTAAACGAAAATTTAAATAAAATTAGAGATACTATATCGTAAAAATTAAAAAAATCTAAATGCTTATTGTAAATTTTCACTTACAATGTCAATGATTACATTAATCAGTATAAAAAGGAAAATATTAAATTTTAAAAATCCCAATTTGGGAAACAAACACCTCAATCAAAATCGTTTATCAAAAAATGTTTCATTATCATCACCTCGATTTCTTCCAATTTGATAGCATATTTTTATAGAAATTACTCTGTTGAATATATAAACATAAAATTTTAAAAATTCAATAATTTTGAACTAACCAATATTAATTTTAATGCCTTATTATGTAAATTAGATGAATGATAGATTAAAAAGTACTATACATCATCATTTAATATTTTTAATCCATTATGTATCACCAACTGATAATGATTAAATAATTTACTTTTATTTGAAAAAATAAATATTGCTTCGCAAAACAAACGGTTCATAATCATTCATAAATCATTCTTCCTCCAATATGTTCTAGTTTTTACTGTTTCCCTTAATCTTTTTTCAGTTGAAAATATTTTTTTAAAAAATTATCTGAAACCAATACTTATAGATTAAGAACTATTTGCCTTCTAAGGCATTTTGTAATACCAATTAAAAGGCAAATGCATTGTCAAGATTTTTCGGTTTATTTTTTAAACTTTCTGGCCTTTTATGAATCTTCAACAAATTGGAAAAAATATTTTATCTAAAATATTTTATTCTGAAAAACATATAAATATCGTTAAATAGATGAATAGTTTAGGTGAAAGATTAGTTCGATATTATCCTCACTTTGGTCATCCCTCAATCTGTCTCAATTTGAAAGCTTTAAAACCTTTATTTCACTAAAATACAATTGAAAAAATTACTAAAATCAACAATCGTGACCGAACTAATATTTATTTTAATGATTTAATTTTATTAAAGAAAAGTAGGATGAACTAACAAGAATATTTATTCTAAAATTTAACATTTCTGACCTACTATTTATCAACAACGAAAGGTGTCAAAATATTTTACCACAATTCTGAAAGCAAATAAAAGAAAAGAATCGTTTGGCTAAAAGAATGGTTCATTATTATCTTAAACTCTATCGTCTCCCCATCTTTCCCGCCATCGCAGGGCGTCCTTTCTCGTCCTTCAGCGATAGGGCAAGTTTGAAAACAAAAGATTTAATTAAAAAAGAGGAGCTCTTTCTTATCCCTTTACCGAAGGATAACATCATGGAGGTTGCAAGGGTCGGCTAAGAAAATAAGCTCGATCGTCAGATGGGAGGGCCAATCCGAGCGCTCCTCATCCGTCACTGTCCACTCGCGTTAAGGATTTGCAGACGACTTTCAATGCTGAAAAGAGTCGTTTGCTGGAAACGAGGACATGGGTTTTCATCGGTTCACTACATTAAGTGAATTCGCCGAGATTTTTCCAGATAAGATATAAATAGAAGATACTTGAGAATAAGAAAGAAGAGCGTTAACACGGATTATAAAAGCTTTTTCCGCAGATGTGCCTGTTACGTATGTTTAATATTTTAGCTTTAAAAGAGCGTCATTCTTTCCAACTTTCGAAAGAATGTCTGGGATAGATTTTACTCAGTAGAAGCAAGAGTTTTAAATTAGATTTGTTAATGCTGAGAGATTGTGAGAAGGGAAAAATACTTAAAATTTAAAATGTGATTTTGTTGTGGTTATAAGAATCCTAACTAATGTGTCGAATTAAATTGGCATTATTAAATGTCCCTTATTGCTACTTACTTTACTGTTATTACTATTACTACTATGTATTATTACTTTCCATGGTATTAAATTAACACAAATAGGGAATTGCAGATGAGCTTTTTATATTTCTTCGAATGCCTCAAAAACAAACTTCTTACAAAATTAATTTATCACTTTTCTCAATAATAGTTTTATTCCTTAAATAATGGACAACAATAAACAAAATTAACAATGAAGTTAATATAAGAAAAAAATGGTACAATAATGCATTTATTTATTAAAAAAATTACAAATAAACAATGGATAATTAGGCAATAAAAGTACATTTATCAATCATAAATCGTTTTTTCTGCTGTTACATTTATTTACACGAGTTATATTAAAATGATCGTTTTTTATGTATAGAATATAGTAACCTTTATAAAGAAATGAGAATTTAAAAGAAGTTACTGTTTTTTACAAATTAAAATAAATTTAACATTTTTCAAGTATGAATTTTAAATTAGTTACTTAAAATCGAGATATTCTGCAATGAAACTTTGAATTTCATCAGGTAAGTTTTGAATTATTTGATAACTCTTTCCAAATCTAATTTACATATGGATCGCATATAAAAATAAATGTTCTTCAAAAATGACCTGTTTCTGCTATCTATTTGAAATTTCTGTTTCTGATATCAATTTTCCTCTAACTGAATTAATATTAAATGATGAGGATAACATTATAATTTTTAAAATATCGCATTGAATTGAATTATATTGTAAAGAATTCAGTACAAGAAGCTTCTATTTAAGAAATATCAAAATTTTTAATACATGAGAGTCGGACCATTTTACATTTCATTTCATTTATTCCTTTTATATCATTTAGAAATGCATGCAAAGTGTAGGTGGTATGCAAAAAAAATTTGTATTAAATTTTCACATAAACTATGCTATCAAGGAAATACTTCCCCTTGGGGAGTTTCTTTAGACTTTAAACTAAAAATTTAAAATAAAGTTTTAACTCCTTCCTCTAAATTTTGTTTGAAAAAAGTTCCAAGCACTCTTTGAAAGACAGCTGATTTGTTTGTCTCATTAGTTAGATTTACATGTCGCTTGGAAACAAATAATTTGGGACGAATTTATTTATTTTCAACCTATATTAAACGATAAGGAGGATACTAGAGATGGTAATTCCAGAGTCAGATGCAAAGCGAATCTTTGGTAAAATATAGAATAAAATAAAGACATCTTTCACTCCCAAAGGGCAAGAATTAACAAACGAACTACTTGTATTAATTGTAATGAAAAAAGTGATTCATTAAACATTAGTTTTTCAATTATTCAGCAATAATATATAAATTATATTGCAGAAGGCATGAGTTACCAAAATTCGATTAATTTGTTAATGATTTATGTAGTTGAAAAATTCGGCGTTTATGCTTGATTAAGATGTATGTTACAGTAAATATGATTAATTGTTTGATTATGTATAATTATATAAGTAAATATATTAATAATAATTATGTATATTTATAATATAATGAATATATAATAAAGTTTATTATATTTATTGTAGCTTAATATGTTAAGGTAAATGTAAGAAATTCATTACTAAGTATAATTGCCGATGATATCTTTACCTTAACATATACACGTTATTAAGATTTTTGGTAATTATTCATATAATTATCAAAAAATTTCGAGACGTTTATGAATAATCATGGGTAATTGTACATAATCACAGAATTCATCGCATTTGTCGTAACATATAAGTTTGAATCTTAAAAAGAGTAAATTCAAACATATTGAAAATTACGAAAAAAAAGTTTTTATTAATTATTTTATTTGACTATTTTGATATGAAAATAAGTTAGAGTGAAAGTTATGTGAAGAATTTCCTTATTTTAATGTAGTTCGTAGAAATTTTTTTCATATAGTTGCAAACACTTTATTTAGAATTTTATTCAACTATTCTACAATAAGGCTCCTTAAACTAAGGACCTGGCTTCTAATTAGAATCGTGAAAATTGCAAAAAGGTTACCTTCTTTAAAATTCTTCAACATCTGCACAAAATTCTTTTTTTTTAAAAATATTCTTGGCGAAAGGATTTAATTAAAATTTTCTTGATAAATTTTTATAATTAAATATAAGTAATTTTAATTAATTTTTTTAACAAACCTTTATTTTGTTTTCTGCAGAAAATAGACCTGGTAATGAGAAAAGTTTAATAAATTTTATTTTCGAAATTCCATAACTGAGCATATGTTATTTTGAATTGCTTTTGAAATAGAATATAAATTGAAATTTAATAAAATTTAGGTTTAAAATTAGTAAGACTATGTATATGTGAATGAGCACACGGTAATAGTAGTAGTAGAGTAGGTACAGTATGAGTAGATCTCTGTGTATGGATCACAACAGAGATTTACATAGCATTTATGATGAAATATTTTATTTTACATTAATTCATTGCTGAAATTGTCAGTACAAAACTCATAAAATAATTAAAAGTAGCAGAAAATAGCATCACGCCGGCGTCCTGGCATAGGGGTAACGCAAATTCTCCGTGATCTGGGCGTCCCGGGTTCGAGTCCCGGTTTGGGCACGGTTGTTCTTCCTGTTCTATCTGTGAGATGTGCCCTCTTGTAAAAAGGGGAAATGCAAGCGAATGAGTGATGCGTGAGTAGTCAAGTCGTACTCTTGGCCGAAGTTGGCTCTACTATAAAAACAAGAGGCGCTCCCCCTTTTGCTTAAATCGACTGTCTTTGAACAGCGGGCTTGTCCGTGGCAAGTGCCATAAGAAACGACTGCATAATAAATGAAATGACTAAATAAACTCTCAGTTAGGCTACAACTGTTCATTCTCGGATTCGTAAACCCTCTGCGCTTATGCGCATGCTTCAGGATGCGTATATTAAGACAAAATAGGGTATGAAAGGAATAAATGTTTATACTTAATAATAGCACGGATTGGGGAGACTTAAAAATTGAGGATAACTCGTAATATTATCAGAAAAATATTTATTCACAACAAAATACTTTGGAACGATTTTTATTTACTGTAAGAAACAATATATTAAAATATGATAAATAAATTCGAAGAATTTGGTCATTCTTGTTTTTACAAAATAATAAAACATTTTTTATGTCAAAAAACATTTCTGTTTTTATTTGTTATAATTTTTTTTATAATATTTTAAGATTAATAACTGTAGATAATCTCGGTCAAATTTATGCATACATAAAATATTCTTTATGAAAAGCCTAAAAACGTTTTTGCCACTTTAATTAGATACAATTATAATCAATACGCAATTTTGAGTTTAAATAAAACACTATGATCTGAAACGGCATGACACTCACATAAATATGGGAAGGAAAAAAAAAACTGAAGGAGAAAGCATCTAATGAAAGACAGAAATCAAGGTCGAAGAATGGCGAAGTTTCTGGAAATGCACTATCTTTCCGCGTCTTGAGGTAGAATAGTCGAAAAGTGGTAGTTTTTCAGTACTGAAACAAAGAGTATAACGCTGAAAAATACAGGAGTAATGTGATTTTATGAATAAAAAGAAGAAAACTTTGATTTTGCAAAGTAGTTTGAAAGAGAACTGCTTATTAAATTGCAATCAGGTATTCAGAACCCGAGTAAAATTTCTTATTGAATTATAGATTAATACAGCAATTGTATAAAAAAGTACTACACATTACTGTAAATTGATAAAGAAATATCACAAATTTATCATTTATTTGTTAATATTTCATTTCTCATTGTAACTAATCTGTGTTTCCTCTAATGAAACTGATAATAGTTATATTCTTCTATACTAGGATATCATTTTGGAAATGTTGGAGAATATTTGATACTAAAGAGGAAAGAGAAAATTTATCTGTCGCTCACCTTTGAAACTTATTTCTTCAAAATATTGTCTCATGTAAGTCTTTCATAATTCATCAATCTGTAATCTAGAGGTTGATTTATTAATGAAATGTAAGGTTTAAAATTCATTTTTGATAATTTTGCTTCAAGACGAGTTAAAGCCTAAACATTTCAAAACCACTTAAAAAAATAATGTTAAAATATTATAAGCTTTTATGAGTAAATATGAGATGATATAGTTGTTATGAAAGAAAAATAAATCTTGATATAAAAGATTTTTTTTATATATCTAAATGGTCACTTAGATATATAAAATATTATATATTTTCAGATAAATTCACAATATTCGTGATGGATATATTGCGAAAATCAATTCCACATGAAATTATATAGATGTCTCGTTTATTCGCTCCACCTTCCAAGCTGTTAAATTATTAAATTAATTTAATTGTTAAACTTTATAAGCAACTGTAAACATTTCCGATTCAGGATTAGAAAAACCAGACAGCCGGTTAACAAGAGCAGCCGGCTGAAAAGTAGTAATAAAGAGATATTACTACCTGATTTACTAAAGAAATAAATTTCCGAAATATGCAAATTCTATGAATTATAAAATATTATGATAATATTGACACTGTGTAAAGTATACTTTGTCGAATTCCCTTCTGTCTCATTATATCTGCAGAGTTATTACAATGTTTACAAACACGGAGCGTTTGCTAACGTAATATTGCTTTCAAATGTGGATGCCGCATATTTCAATTATAAAAAATAAATAAATAATATTATATTATTTTCCCAAAATTACCAAAATAAAACAATAACATATCGATTAAACTTCGATTTTTTTAAAATTGATATTACAGTTACAGTTTTATTTAATTGATGTTGCAATTAAACGAAAACATTAAATATCATAATGTGCATTGCCTAGAGCTTAAAAAAATACCTAAATCTGTCTCTGAAGGTTCTTGAAGAACATTCTGTAGAAACGTGTTTTATTTCTTCAGAAATATGCTTCCATAGAAAAATGTTCAAATCAGATTATCAGTTGCTGAGATTTTTATAATATTTGCATATTAAAATAAGACAAAAACTATCTAATTCCTTGTATAGGTAAAATTGAAAAATTAGTGTTCGGTTATAATTTACAAGTCACTACATAACGGAATCAATTACAAAAATATTCATTTACTTTCATTTTAAATATAAGCTTAATACTATTTACTTATTTCATTTTCATTTCGGTTATCATTCTCTGTGTATTTATTGTCTTGCTCATGAAAAATTAAAGTAGGTCTATTACTTTAACCGCTTAACTGTTTTGCCAGAGTGCCATACTTGCATCGATTTATCGAATTTTGATAGTTGTAAGCAAAAAATAAACCATTCATAA
>JAPMOR010073754.1:2169433-2197439 GCA_026543865.1 Argiope aurantia | reverse complement strand
TTCCATTTGAATCAAAATAATAAAATATTCCTAAAATAGAAGGTGTCGTCTTATTAGATAGTAAAGAAAATGCAACAGTTAAGTGGTTAACGCGATTGTTTTGTTGTGGTTATCATGATTTTTTTCACTTTTTTTTTTAACTTGACAAGTCATGTTAATAAAAAAAAGGAATTTTGTAATCGATTTATCACACATATTCTATGGTGATATGTTTTTCAAATTTTTTACACTTGCGTCTTTTAAATGATAATGCACTGTTTTAACATTTAACCTAATTTGATATTATTGGTTCATTTTAATATAACTTGATTATCAATCAGTTAATTGATTCCATTAAACTTTTTTTTTCAAACCCGTAGCATCTGTTTTTTAGAGAAACTGGAAAAAAAAATAATTTGAAAACTCTATAAAATTTATTATAACATTTTATAATTTAAAGACTGAAAATTAGAAGATAATGAAAATAGACATACGTTTTAATGAGTCATTATTTTTTTATGGAATTTATTATTATATTCATTGATAAGTAGCTTTTATATATAAATTGAGTTACTATGCTGCCCTGTCATTAAGATAACAAATGTACTATTACATGCATCTATGCTTTATTCAAACGATAATATTTTGGGACTCACGAAGATTTATAATAATGCGATTCATTATAACCGCTTCAAATATTTTGAGCATTTTTTTCTTCGTTATACTTTTCATGGTTAATCGATGGGGATCAGCATAGGCATGGTTAATAGGTGGGGTATTCTTCACGATTCGACTTGATCGTATATTACTTATACTATTGAATGTTTTGTATAAAATTTGATTTTTGCTACGAGAGAGAGTACATTTATAACAATTTTTCTTTGCCCTTCCCTTTTAGTTAAACATTTAAAACATATTTAAAGATTATATGCTAAACTTTATCTATCTAGCTTGCTATTGGTAAGAAAACCACACAAGACTACTCTGACACGCCTAATTAAAGGCATTCGGATTAAACTTGAATGACCGGACAGCCGCGATAGCATTAGTGGGAACTAGGGATAAGTCCTTGAGAGCCATAACCAGCTACGGTTCAATCTTTCCCGTGGGAAGCACATCTCTTCATAGCAGGTAATCAACACCCATCATTTCTGTACCTACCTTTGTGGCGAGAACGAACCACCATACCAGACGCTTCTCATTCCCATTTCTGAGATGTCGTCCAGAGAGAATTATTGGTGAGATAAACTAAATTCCATTCCTCCAGTTGATTACTTTTGAACTATTGGGCTGGACGATTGCCTTCCCCTTGGCTATTTTTATATAAATCAATAAAATGAATGCATACACTAAATTTCATTTATTTAGGTTGAACCACATTTGAACTAATGTGGTTCAACCTAAATAAATGAATAATAGTTATTATTTTGACAGACAAACAAGCAAACAGATGGAAAGATATATTTAATTGAAACAGTTTTTAAGTGAACAAATAAAAGCTAAGTTTAAAAACTTTAATTATTTTCTAGTTTTTTTAATACTAGGAAATATTGCAGAATCTTATAATCAACTTTTTTCTCAAATTCATTATTAGATAACGTCTGCCGTATTGGATCAAAACTTAAGTAAAATCAATAGATGGATTGATAAATAAATACTCGGAAAATTAGTGTATTGCCACAGAAAACACATCAATGTACAAAATTCGAGAATTCTGTCATATCAGATATTAATTATAGACTTATATACTCACATGCATGAACCAAGTCACAATAATGAAAATATTATTATTATTACTCAGTGAGGTTTGAAACGTAGGGATTCGTCAAATTCTTACCTCCAAATCTTTTGACGATTCTTTTTTGGATTTACTAGATTAGAAAATGAAAAATTTAAAAAAATCCTAAAACACTAAAATATGTTTATAATCTGAATTATCCAATACTTTCATTCTTTATAATCCATTCCCAAAAAATCAAAGCAATCAAAGCTAGCCACTAATTGAATTAGGGTTCCTTAAAAGAAGAAAATCAAGATATCCTCAACCCCTTAAGGAATAATCAGTGGAAATCCTTTGAAATTGACCATCTGCCATGTCTTCAGCTCATTAAGTTCTGGGGTCGGGTAAACAATTGCCAGGTGTATCCACGGATTCCGCGTAATTAGTACGATGAAGAAATTTCAATTAACCACCTTGTAGCTAAAAAAGAAAGAAGTGATTTTTTTTCCACCATCTCACAGAGAAAAAAAAAGAAACAGCATATTTAAAAATGAGTTAAACGCTCAGCCCATAGATAGAGGAGGGAAAAAATAGCAGCAACAAATAGTATTTCCCTTTAAAAAAAAGAAAAAAAAAAGGAGTTGGGGGGGGAGAATGTAAGAGAAAAGAGAAAAAGTCGGTTGGTAGCTACGAAAAAAGATAAATAAAATCCAAATAAAAAAAAACTTTCAAGATAAAAAAAAAAGTTGGGCTGGTAAAAAGAAGGTAAAATTCGAAAGGTGAGTTGAAAAAAAGATAAAAAGTAGCTTTGACAGATCGGATCGTTTACTCAGGTATGGGGAGAGTTATCTTTTTGTGGGTAAAAAAAATGAAAAGAAAACCGAAACGGTGCAATAAAAATAGAAAAGTACAGAAACCATGGACGTTTTGTCCAATCTCATCCAAGCGTTGCACGTCCGATTCATTGTAAATAGCAAATACAACACGCCACTAGTTATTCTGAAAGAACGGTGTAAAAACTTCCAACTAGTCCAAACTATGCAACGAATATGATGCCAGTTTGTTGTTCCTCAAACTGAAAAAAGAAAGTCGAAGGTTATGCTATGAAAAACGACAGATAAGAACCCACGGAGGTTAAGGTCAACGTTCAGAACGTTGGACTACTTGTAGATAGATAAAAATGAACTTGTATAGCTATGGCGCACGCTAACGAACCCATGATCCATTAATAAGACGTGCTTATACAATGCAATTTAAACTTGGAATCGAAGAGGGGGGTAGGAAGGACCGAGCATGCGATGATGGAAAACACCGGCGAAGAACGTAAAGAAAAGATATATATTCTCCCATTGTTTATTTATCCTTATTAGATGGGCATTTGAAAAATTTTCTTGTTTCTGTTGTTGTCTTCTTTCGTTAACATTCCACGAGATAATTTTTCTCTTTTTATTTGCTGGCTTCCTTGGAAGAAGATCGGCGAATTCCTTAATCTGGAATGTCGAGGCTTGAGATTGGGCAAAGCTGTGCTTATTAGCGGTACGACACAAATATAAATCTGGGCATTTTCGGGGAGTGGTTTGTTAAGTGTGTTATGTTTTTTTCATGTGTGTCGGCTTCCCGCTTATCATCAAACGACATAGTTTTCTTCTGAGTATCCGTTACGATAGGATGAAGTATGAAAATGGCGACTTTTTAATAGATTTAGAAAGATCCAATGATTTGAAATGGGTGATATGAAAGGTACATTTTCATCCTTTTAAAGGGACTGGGTTACTTATTTAATATATAATATTTTTTTAAAGGAGTGAGATAACGTTAGGAAATCGTTAAAGTTATTGATGTGTTACTACTTTGCAATGCTTCGAAACAGTTTGTTAGAGTGGATTAAAAATTTGAGGAATTAAAATTTGGCTTTTGTTACAAAATATTCATGCATTTTGAGCTTTAAGATTTTTAAATCGAGAATTTGTTTCAATTTCTGCTTAATCCAATAAATCTAATTTCTCTTTAATATGCTTGGAGCAAATTAGATGACACTTATCTTAATTATCTACGAAATTATTCGTTTGGTTTGAATTGATATACCTGTTATCGCTTCTAAATAAGATGCCCATACTGATAAAAAAAGAATTCCATATTCTGTAATAAAATCCTAACAATAATGATTGTTGTTTTATTTTTGTCTCTGTATAAAAGGATTGCGATTTATGAGAATAGTTAAAATATATTTTTCGGTCGATGACTTATTTACATTTTGATGTTATTCCAAAATGTTATAGTAAAAAATAAAATTAAATAATACTATCTCTGAAGCTGAATAGTTCTTAGGAATCGAAAGAAGTAAAAGAGAAATCTTTAATGAAATTGATGCAAAATATGGTTGCAATAAATATTTTTAAAAATAAAATACAAAATAGAAATTAATTTACTTAGAAATAAAAAATTCTGATTTTTCTTTTTGTTTTGTCTACTGAATGTTTTATATGAATATAAAGGGCATAAAAAAACTTGAAAAATAATTGAAAAGGTGGTAAACATTGAATTAATTTAATTTCTTTTTGTTGCTTTCTTATATTACTGTAAAAAAATTTTTTTTCATCCATAATGCTTTTTGAATTTTTTCCTTTTTTCTATAATGCCGATTTTGGAAACATTTATGAATATGTGAATTTGAGAGAAATATATATCAGGTTCTGTTTCGGATTCTAAAATTTAAATGACTATTAATATCAATTTCGTCACCTAAATTAAAAATTTTTTCAACTTTGTTAACGAATGTATAATAAATTACGAGCCCTTTATTCATATTTATATTTCATAAATATAAATATGAAAATATTTTAAATAAGTTCGAACAATAAATATAAAAATAAACGATCTTTTGTATAATTTCTATAATAATCTGTAAACGAGTGATTTATATTCCTTCTCTTTTTATTAGTAAAATATTCTCATGTATCGTATAGTTCTTGAAAGAATGGAATAAATTACATTATGTTCACAATCAATGAGAAATTTAAGTGCATCTGTCGCCTGGCTCGTAATCACGAATTGTCATATGCTTCGTTCTGATTCGCATGTTTCCTTCCTGTAAGATGCGAAAGTAAATTTTAAATTAAATTGGGCCTGCACATTTAACGTGCATCACGTGAAAACGATTAATTATATTCAGTCCAATGCACAAAAGTAATATAGACTCTATTTGAATAAATTGACTTGACACAGTGAGTAGCATTTTTATATCCTTGCCGATTGTAAAATAGAGCCTCAAATGAACTTGGCGTTGCACATTTGACTCGTGTCATGTAAAAATGACTATAAACCGTGATGAAAAATATTTGAAGAGAGCTCAGATTGTAAAGAGGGGGCTCTTTAACAAATCCTCTTATCTTTAAACTTGCAAATGGGGAAAGTTAAAAACTGATATTAAAAACTGAAAACTGAATTTACTTAAAATAAATTGCACATATTACTTTTATTTTACTTTCTAGTGCAAAATAAATTCTTATCCTCCTATATGAAGGAAATGAGTTATTTACTTCGCATAATAGATTAAAATAATGCTGTTTATAATGCGTTTTTCGGAATATCTGATTTACTTCATAGAAGTGATTTTATATTCTGTAGATTTAATCCTATGAACCAAATAGACTTAAAATCTTATCGGCTTAGAAATTGAGAAAATCTTTTATTTCGAAGATATTTCTAAATAATTGGATATTAAATTCTGATACGTGACACATCTTACCTAACACTGAAAGTTTTATTTGTTAATGCTAAACAGGTAAATCTATTTAAAGGTTTTTGGATTGGATTTTATAACTGGAACACGCTACAAAAATTTATTCCAATTATTTTTTAATATTTGATTAGTATCGTTATGGTGCAATTTTAATTATAAACAAGCAGAGTTGTATTACAATTTAGCTTCACTTGTTATTAGCTAAATCGTTTAAGTAAAACGCCTTCTATTATATTTTCTTATATATTTTTGAAATATGATGCGTTTAAAATTTATATTCATTGAATAATAAAGAACATGCATTTTTGCATTAAACTATTGGAATGAAAATTTCACATAGATTGAATTATACAATTTTGATTTCAAAACTACTAGCCGAATTTCATTCATCTAGCTCATTAATGTTTTATGAAAATCCCTTTCAATATATACCTACAGAAAATTAAACCGAACCTTTGGCGGAATTAGTTCAAAATTAGATATAGATCCGAAATTTTTATATCGAATTCATACCCCAAACTCCATCTTATATTGTTGCACTTTTAATTTATTGCATTTATTTAAAGAGAGTAATTGATAAAAGTTAACTGATAGATAACTTTTTGATACGTTTAATACAAAATTCGATGCAGATCTGAATTTTTATTGGTAAAACCATAAGATAAATACATCCAACTAAATCACTTATTTGTTGAGATATTTTGCCTTCGCTACATATATAGATTGACGCAATAACATGCATTTTGAAGAATATCTCCCAAAAGTTGGTGCAAATCTAAAATTTTAGCGTAACACTCTCACACCAAACTTCATTTATTCAGTCTATTCCTTGGTTGAATTATTGCATTCACACACAGACTAAAACTTAACCCTTTTTGCATATTTTTTTTTTGTGTGAAATAAATCAGGGTGATATAATTCAAGCTCTAGATTAAAGGAAAAAAATTAATAAAAATTCTAGTATAAATAGGTAATATAAAATAATTTAAAAAAACAGTATGATGGAAATATCCATTATCATGCAAATTTACATTTAAACTCAGAACAAAATCTTCAGTGCCCTCTTTCCTAAATGCTTCCATTCATTATCGCTTTTGTTAACAAAAAATCTCAGTTTAATTATAAAAAAATTATTCAAGAAATCGCACGTTTTTTCGAACCACAACAAACAGAAGAATGACAAGTTCAAACCCACTTTGATAATTGCGACATTTTTTTTTTACAACTATGTTTCTAATTAAGTCGTGGAAAATGCTGACAGCAACAGTACGTATGTTTTGAACTTATTGTTCTCTAAATATTATGATGACAATTTCCATCATCATGCAAAGAGGAGTTAATTTCAAGAATAGATTTTCAAACTTTTCGGTATATAAAGCATGGAATCATCATTATCCGGAATTGAATTTATTGCCATTTCCAATATTTTGCCTTTACGTTCTTCGAATCCTGAAAGTAAAATTGAAATAGTAATTTAAAATATATTTGAATTTAGGGTAATAACAATTTTACAATCATCAGATAATTTCTAAACAACACAAAATATTGTATGTTTTTATTAATTTATGTTAATAATGACAATCAGCAATATAAAAAATGAAATATAATGTTTGCAGGTACAACAGATTTAAATTAATTAGAATCGATAAATGCAATTAAAATTTATTCCATCGTAATCTAGAAAACATTTAAGCATCATCATTTTACGCTCTATCAAATTAAGATTAATTCTATCACACAAGAAAATTTTATTCATCCTTAATTATCATTATAATAAAAATGCCTGAAATCATCTATTGAATGCTATTATAAATTAAGGTAATTATTCAAAAAACGTTTTCTTAATTAAAAGCGAAAATCTCCCGAAATCCGCCAGTGGTACCAAAAATAAGTAATTTGGTATTGTCATAGTTTTATTTGTATGCACGCGCATTTTTCTAAATTACCCTTCCTTAAAAGAACTAACTGCACACAAAATGATAAATGGCGCGTCATACTGAATGAAATCTAATGAACTTCTCCTCGCTAACCAGACACCGAATTTAATAATAATGAGCTTAATCTTTGTAAAATAACTTATCTGGCGAGAAAATGACATGTGAGACGAACTAATGGGATTACATGGGCAAAACAATGCTAAATGACATAGATGTAAAAAGGAGACATTAGGTTCAGAGGGGGGGGGGGTGATTATTAGATTTTACCATTAATCTGGAGAAAATCGTTTTGCTTAGTATATTTTGTGATCAATATAATTTTTTCTTTTAAATTTCTTCCTTAAATTTGAGTTTTTTTTTTTTCAAATATTTTAAAGGACGCAAACAAAATCGATTATTGTTACATGTAAGAACCTATCAGCCGGATTTTAGTTCACAAGTAAAATTATCTTCTTAAGGAACGGAGATTTATTATAACATAAAAGATGGTAATTATTGTAGTTGTAGACAGATGATTTGTTTTTGTTTTTGGTTTATGGACCAAGCACCACGTGTTATCTACACTGCACCATATTAATATTTAAATTTCTATCTGCTTAAAATTAAAATATAAAGAATTCAATATGCTCAGAAATAGTTAAGGAATAAAATATTTTTGATAAGGATCGTAGTACAAATGATTGGCAGTACAAGATTAATTTTAAAATCATCTCTAAAATTGATCATGGTTTCATCACTTTCATAAAATAAAATTCAATGGATTATAAAAATGTGGTTTTATTATTGGTTTATGGACCCAAACGCAATGCTTTATTTAAACTACAACAGTGTAATATTTAAATTTCTATCTGTTTAAATTAAAATATTAAGGATTCAATATGCTCAGAAATGGTATAGGAATAAAAGATTTCTAATAACGATCATGGTACAAATGATTGACGGTAACAAGATTAATGTTAAAATCATATCTAAAATTCATCACGGTTTCATCACTTTCAGAGATTAAAATCCAATGGATTTTTAAAATATACAAAGTTCTAATGTGATGATTGATAATCAATCTTGATGGTGCGTATGAAAGAATACTAACTGTTGGGAATCATGTGAAGTTATTAATTGCGGAATAAATAATAGCTTCTAGTTAAATAGCTTAGAAATAGTGATGGGAAAGCTATGCCCCACAGCCCAAAACTGCCTGATTAGAGATTCTATAGACTAACATATGATTTTAGAATTATAGTGTAAAGAGATATAAATTTTGCAACAGTTAGAAAAGCTATATTTATTCCAAAATATGGCATCCAGAAATCTAATTACAGTTTCATTCATCGCATAAGTATTAAAGGATTTTGAAAATCATATTTTTAGTGTCTTATGAGTCTCGATAATATCGCCAAAATAGCATTGAGTATTGGTATATGATCACCAAAATTTTTCCATTTTTGATCCTTTCATGAAAACATTTGCCTTTCTTTGGTCTGATATATAACTTTGTAGTATTGATATCAATAATGAATCATATTTTATTTCAGACATAAGTGCTTCATTTATTTATAAAGCATGGATTATAATGTACAAAACAATTTATCACACAAATAATCAAAGGCAACTGTCATTTTATGATCAAGGAAGGAAAAAAAATGGGGAAAAAATACTAGTAGCATCACATGGCTAGCTAAATAACTCATAATATAGCTGCATTGAATTTGGAATAAATGAGTATCTTTGAGTAGATTTCAGTTACCTGCATTAATAATGGATCAGCTTGTAGATTGGTATAATAAAATTTCACGTTAAAAAACTTTTTTCTTACATGTTTATTTTTATGCAAATTTTTTTTATGACTTTCGATATGGCGATATGGGTATCCGATGTGGTGGTATGAAATGATATGGGTATGTGTACTATAGATGATAATTTTTTATAATTTCTGTCAATTTAAGCAGTTATTGGTCATAACTATAAATGATTAAAACATTAAATATATAGAGGGAAAAAACCCTCATCGTAGGTAATATATTTAAACCAATAAGAAATAAATGCAAAATGAAAGCATTTAGTAGCTAAGGAGATTTTTATAGGTAATCTCTCAATAAAAGGATGTTCCTAATGGAATTCTTAAGGAATCCTAACATGTTTAATGTCACAAAAGACCAATTTACTGAAAACTATTATCTAACAAAAACTCAATTTTATTGTTATTTCACTGTTATAAAGTCACTTTTATACAGAAATATCGTACATTGAAGTTACTAAAACTGTTTTATACATACAAAAAAAAAACTTGTTTATATGAGTTAAAAATGCCTTCAAATTGTTGTATGTGATAGATAATTGTTGTATAAGGTTACAAGATATCATATATCGCTAATTATTTATATATCGCTACCTAGTTGTTACATCACACTTTCGTAAATTTTGTCGTACGTAGTTTTTGAAAATTAATGTTTTGAGACAACAGCGACTACATGACTACATCATTTTTATTTTAGAATGCATTGCTCATTTTATAGGAAGAAAAAAAAGATGTGAAGTCAATTCCCAGAAGACAACATGTTGGCAAATAATGATGACAATAATGTTTTATTTCGTTTCTGGTCGTTCTGCAAACTCAAACCATAAACAATGCTGTTGTCGAAAGATTTGTAGGCCTATGTCCAGTACTATGGTATATGTTATGGTATCTACCATATAGTTATCCAATATATGTCAACATTATAATAACATAAAAAATATTTAAAAGTTTGCAACCATTTAAATAAGATTTTAAATGCTCATTACACGGTACATGTTACTATCAGAACCGTCCGGTTAGTAAATAGTCAGGACAGCTTCACAAGGCTTGCAATGATTTTTCATGCGGAAAGTGAGGTTACTTATCAAAGTTTGTAACAAAAAATCTCATTTCTCGAAAATTTAAATCCTTAATGACATCAATCATGTGAGGGGATTGATGGCATTGCTCTTTCTAAAGGTGTACTATTACTCATCTCATTCAGCAAATATCGAATTTCTGAAAGAAAAAAAAAATCATCAGTAAGCTGAACTCTGTCTAGCGTCGCTTTTTCAACCATAAAAACAAAATCGTCATTTCACGTAAGTTTCAGCATCATCTTTTCAATACTCCTGCGCTGTCACAAAACATCCGTATTAGTTATGCAGTGGTGTAAAGAGCTCGATATTATTCTTTCGTACATCGTGTTCTTAGTTCGCTACATAAAGCGCTCTCTTCTACAAAATGTTCAGGCATTAAGAGACTTCTTAGTTAGGGGATCTTCAAAGAACTTCTTTGAAGCTTTTTGTTCTATTCACCATAGCGAGGTCCGAACAGTGTGCTTCAACCGTTAGCTATCTATAATGTCGTACATTTAATTCCACGTATGTATCAACAGCAGTTGCTGTAGTTGTTGGAAGACATCGCATGATTTGTTTTTGGTATTATTACAGAAATCAAATTATATACAGTAATGAATTTTAAATATTAATGGTATTAATTTTGAGTAACTGCAAAGTACATGAGTTGTAACTTAATTTTCGAGCACCGGCTTAGTTCCTTAGTCAAAAACTTAACAATATTTGTTTTTAATTGTTGCTTTCAACGAAACAGACAGTACAACATTTTACCATTTCGAAAAAATATCTTATTTGGATTTCCAGCAAAATAAAGATTACTAAATACTACCATTTATTGAAATGTATTTTTTGATTCGCAACAAATAATGTACCATTTTTCAAAATCATGTTCTATGAGATGTTTTTATACCTAGCTTTTATTTTAAGTTTCATGCACCAAAAGAAAAATAATAAAAAAACTTAGTAAGCAAAAGTGTTCGAATTATATTGGCTCAAAACAAAATAATTACTGCAAAACATTACTGTTTTTTTTAAATAATACCATATAAGAAGGTGTTTTCTTTTATATATCTTAGTTTTATTCCAATGTCTTAAAAAATCTACTAGACAAAGAATTTTTTAAAAATATTATGGATTAGCTTTCTTGGAAAAAGCCTATTAAATACCATTACTCGGAAAAAGCCTAGAAATACCATTTTTTGAAATTACATCCTATGTTGATTCACAGTAAAGAAAATATTAGAAAATCCTACCATTCCTTTAAATAACGTTCCACAAAATTCTTGTTGTACTGATTATAATTTACTTGACTTTTCTATATGCATAAAAAATACCTAAATACATTATCTATTAACGTTGTCACAACAAAGTTTTCTTATTATAAAACATAAATTACTTTTAACGCAAAAGATATTTCGATGACTATGTAATTACTAGTTACAAATTTCTAAAACACTAAGCCTGAAAGCAGTAACCACTCTCGCACAGAAAGCTGATTTCGCCGAAAGACTTCTATAATTATGCATATTTACTCCCTAAGCCTGATTTACTCTTACTTTAATAAGATTTTTTTTCTAATATAACATAACGAATAAAAGCGAAAAACGTGGAAATTTCTCCTATTCCTTCGTGATCAGATTGAAGAAAAGAACCCGGATGTTAAAAATGAATTTTGAATGAAACAAAGAATAAATTTATTCTGGGAGATAAAAATAGCAAAGCTTTTAGCAAAGAAAATAGGATGCATCATGTTTTAAGCAATTATAAAGCACGCGAAGGGGGTGTATCATATTTATTCCACTATTTACTAACCCTGTTCTTACGTACACGTTTTCTCTCCCCAAAAAGGAACATGAAGCCCTGGACAGGAGAATAATAATTCTAATTACTCGTGAAATTTTCTAAAGAAAATAAAAGATTTCCTTGAGAAAAATTCGCATTTCCTTTCTCTGCTACTTCAGGTATTTTCTGTTTCGCAGAAAGAATTCGCGGTGTGTACTTATTATTATTATATTGTATTAAAAGAGAAACAACAGATAGAAGAGAAAAATTGGGTTGGAAAGTATGAATCAAGAAGATTACGATCTAAATGAGTGGGTAAACGCAACGACTGGCAATTTCATTGTTTTTGCGAACACAGATATTCCGTGGAAATCAATTCTGTGTTCTTTCTTGGGAGTAATTACACCCTTGACAACCTGTTATTTGGAGGAACGGTAGCACGATATCCATCGCAAAGGCCATTGTTGTCTTCCGTGCCGATTGGGTGCTGCATTTTGGCAACGATCAACCCCCACCTGTAATAAGGGCTCGTAAAACAATTGACAAGTTTGACATTGCCAAGACGAAACTCACACCCAAATGGTTCTTTCGGTCGTTTATTTGCGGTTTTCAATTACTCCGAATGACCCCAGTAGCTTCTGTTAGAATCGCCAACGCTCAGGTATAATAGTTTTTGATATTTTTGGGGAGTATTCTTGGGTAATTAGGGGAACCCTTTGAACGAGAGACCTGTTATGAAGGATCGTAATAATGCGCAAAGAAGTAAACAACTGTTTGTCTCGATGATAAGGAGGCAATATGATAATTATTATACTCTAGAATAAGCTGGGTATCAATCGTTCATTTATTGATGATTTCGAAATTCAGTTTTAAAAATCCGTAGGAAAAACGCATAGTGTATTTTGAGGTAATTAGTAAAATCCTTTGGCTTAAAAAAGAGATGTCTGTCATAATGGATCTTAACGATTCTCAAGAAAGTAAACAGATGTTTGTCTTGATAACAAAAAGACAATATAATAAATATTATTTTCTAGAGTAAATTATATATTAATCATTTAGGGATTTTAGCATTCGGTTTCAAAGAAATGTATGGGATGCATGGTGTTTTCTAAGATATTAAGGGAACCCTTAAGGCTAATGGCCATCATGATGAATCGAAGTTATACAAATAAATAAGCTAATGGGTTCCGATGATAGACATAAAGACAATATGATATTTACCATCTTCTGTGAAAAATTGGATGTCAATCGCTTTAGGTACTTTATGAGTTTTAGAAATTCCTAATAAAAAATTATTGAGGTGTGTCTTTTCAACTTCTCATCTATTTCAGCATATGTATATTTCTTATTGTGAGGCAAATAATTATTTTATTTAGGTGCTAAGTTATAAAATATTGTCGATTTATATTGATAAATATCTACTATATTATTGAAAAATATTTTTTTTTCTTATGGCATAAATGGTATTATTTTATTATAAATGACATTATTTTTTTTTCACTTTTGTATATTTGTCCATAAATTATCACTTCAAGACTCCAAATTTCATTAATAAATAATATTTAGAATTTGATTTACTATACAAATCAAATATTATTTTTGTTCATTTTTTATTATTATTATTTTCTTAGTCAAGCACACAAATTTCAAAATAACATTATCTAAATTGACAGAGAATATTCTGGTAAAGTTTAAATTATAAAATTTATCAATGTAATTAATAATTAAATAGTTCAGCTAGTAATGCCTTTCATCTGATATTCAAAGCAAACATCTTGTTGTAATCACATATAGTTAAAGACAATCTTCAGTATTTTTCATAGAATATTCATTTCATTTTTTTGCGAATCGAAAATAGGAATATTTATTATTAAATAGAAAATAAAAATACATAAAATCTAAGTATTAGCATCAAATATGTTTAAATAAGCATAACATAAATATGAAATCAAATTTAACTATATAGATTAATATATTTAGAAGCTTTATATTATGTTATTA
This sequence comes from Argiope aurantia, assembly GCA_026543865.1. Classification (NCBI taxonomy): domain Eukaryota; kingdom Metazoa; phylum Arthropoda; class Arachnida; order Araneae; family Araneidae; genus Argiope; species Argiope aurantia. The sequence continues at coordinate 2,183,425 of JAPMOR010073754.1, read as the reverse complement.
TTTGATATTTAGTAATATTTTTATTATATGCATTACTTATTATATTAACAATAATAATAACTAATAATAATAATTTTTATTATTAATCATTATTTTACCTTTATAATTAAAAATTTTTAAAATTATTTCTGTACTTTAGTAAAACTTTCAAAATAATATCCTTTAAAACTAACTAAAATAATTGCTAATTCTGAAACGGCTGATAACATAATTCGTTTTATAAATGTTCAATAAAAGTATTTATATTGTAGATACATTCTGTAAATTTATGAAATAAACAATGATAGTTGGGAAAAATTTTTTAGTTATTAGTTTTACCTAATAAGAAAAATTAGATCCAATATTAACTACCCTTTATTTGATACACTTCCATTTTATTTCAATTTAATAACAATGGGAAATTGTTCTTTTAGTCATTAAATATTCAATTAAATGTTATTGGATTTAATATCTTGAGAAGCATTTTATTTATAAATTATAAATCCAGTTTTTATTAATAATTAACTTTTCAAAAAATAAACGTTTTATGAATTTTCTTTCGAATTAATTATTTACACATAAATTGTGTTTCTTTTGCATCTTATTCAGATATATTTATTTTTATTCACATATATTTCAAAATACTTTTATTATACTACCATTAATTGCACTTTTATTGCTCTAGAATTAAGCATGATATAGTAAGTGCAGAATTTTCCAGACAAAAAAAATGATCATCTACAGAATAAGCACTATCTTGTTCATTTCAGGATCAGCACTTTTTGACGTTTGCATTTCTCTAAAGGGTGGTATGCAGAAAGACGTGTGGTTATTATGCTTCTTAGTTCTATTCACCTAATTGCTAAATGTAAACATCTCCGACTCTCCTTTCACCCCTTTTTTGGTGAAATAAATGCCTTTTGATACATGCTTAAAAGAGCGGAAGGTTCAGTATCCTAGAATAAACAAGATGTTGAAAAATCTTGTGCACTCTTGATGCACTTTTTTGATATCTTTACATTTTTATCAAAATTGTATCAATTTGCATCAAAAGTCCAAAGGTGCTAGATCTAGACTTTGCGATGAGAGAGGTAAAACTCCCAAGAATCGAAAATTTACACACAAGGAAGGAGACGTTATTTCTTCACGTAGATATTATAGAGCGAATAATTCTGCAAACTGATTTCCTTATGTTAAAAAATTACCGGACATTAGTAGCAGATTTCTGATTAAGAAGTTACTTAGGATTATAGGGTTGAAGTTGGGATCTCAAGGTTAAAAAGTTGTTCATAATAGCGACTCATTCATTAGGGTTGTAGAAATTTAGATCCTCTAAACTTATTTCTAAATGTTAAATTTTCCTTATTTTTCGGGGTTTTTTTTATTATTATTATTCCATTTTCAGATTTAACGGCTTTTGGTTTATTTTGTCACTTTCAGTGTCTGATAATTGACAAAAATGAAAAAAAAGCAATAAAAAAGTAAAAAAGACAGAAAAGGAACCAAAAAGCGAGAGAAATGTAGGTAGGGATGAATCCCATGAAAATTTGTTACGAACAAAAATGATCAGTTGATTTGAATGAGATAGCAACTCTTTGCACCCTTTGAATGTAGAGATGTTCAAGTTGCAATCAAAGTAAATCCTCTGATGATCTGAACATTTTTTTTTTCCTACTTTCTTTCAAAATATGCGTTGTTCCGAATTTTTTTTAAACCTCAATATTTGGATATTTATGAATTTTAGTTTCACTTCTCGTTGCCTAGACAGAAATATATGTTTTATTGAATATTAATTTTGTTAAAAAGTTCCTCTACGAAAGAAAAGGTACATGAGTAAGTTTGTACAACGTTATTCTAAAGTAAATTTTATGGGGGTAAATCATTAATAATTATTAAGTGTAAAAATGATACATTATTCAGTCCCTTTAGTGAACATCACATTTATTTTTGAACGAGCATCAATGAGCTGATGGGGCGAGGTTGGAAATGGATGTGAGGCTCTGATACTATTACCAGTTGAATTGTCATTTTCACATACTTTTCAATTAGAAAATTACAGAGAATTTGTGTCATATGCTGGTCTTTTAATAAATGCAATAAGCTTCATATGTGAAATTGAAAAAAATTAGCTACTTATGAGTAAAGCGTCACACTTTTTTCTTCTTAAAGTTCCAATTACTTGAAAAACGTATTTAAGCATTGCTGCTTTCTAAGATGGCGAGTCATCTATAGAAACGAATCATCACGAATTTTTAGCCTATTTACGAAAGAAATTTATAAATATTACAAATAAAATGAATCATAAAATATTAAGATAATATTAATACTTTCGCGAATATAACTGATCAAATTTCTAGACGGTCATTTAGTTATTACAATATTTATAAATAGAGAATAATGCTTAAATTCATTAAAATAAAAAGATTAACTTAATCCACATTCAAATGATTTATTTTAAGTAAGAAATAAATTAAAGTGTGGAGCTAAAAAAAGAGGATAACAATGTGCACTGATTCGAGTAAAATAAGCCCTAAACCATGATACTGTAGAGAAGCAAAAATATATATATTGCTCATTTCTGATCTGGCTCTGAGTGATAAAAGATAAAAAAAAATTATAAAATTACTAAAACTATTTCGACTTATGTCTAGTTAACGTAGAATGGATTGCTCATGAAATAACTTCCAACAATTACCGGATAATTTTAAATTAAATTGATTTAATTGCGATCATTCCTTTTCATAGAATTAATGTCCTCGAAGCTACACTATTTATATGCAACTTTCATAATTTTGAAACTTATTCAGGTGTTCAGAAAGCCTTATCGAGTTTTTACCATCACAAAAATAAGATCATTTGAATTTTTATCGGATTCAACATTTTTCAGACGGAAAGTACGATCTTACAGTAACCTGGTAGTATTATCGACTTCTGAATGAAAGGATCGTGTGTTCGACACCCGATTCTACCGAATGCTTACCATATATATGCAAACCTGGTGCATTTTAAATTGAAATTCTTTGTTCAGCATTTTCCTGTAAGTGTGAAATAAAAATGTGGAGTATAGATATAATTTTGAATGATTGATATCTGAGAACAGCGAGATCATCCAAAAATAGTTCTATATTAGCTTCAGAATAGAATATTAATCTAATACAATACTCGCGGCGAACCCTGGACGATATCAAAATGCATATTACGCATGCAAATAGTGCTTTTCACTTCCTTATAAGGCTTCAAGAACAAAGTTCTAGAAACATTAATGAACGTGTTTATGCTAGTTTAAATATGTACTAATATTTCCTATTAGTTTGAAGAATACAAATAAATTAATAATATAAGTAATCACGAATCATCTATTCTAATAAAATGGAAAACTACCCCTCCCCTTTTTAACTGATTTTAAAGCTGTTAATTCATTACCTTAATGTATTTATATTCCTGAAATTTAAAAATTTTGAAACATTTCATTTCATTTATCTCAAATTAAAGAAACTTTTCAGCCCTGAATGGAACCGAAAATTACAACTGACTCTACAGCGCATTACATCTCTCCCTCATTGCCATCATTACGTCAAGATTTAAGAATGAATTATAGCCCCATACTTAAGACGACGTCTCTCGTTATAACTGACAAGCTATCCCTTTCTACTGTGTAAATTAACCCGGGATCATAAAATGTGCCTGTCCTATAGAATTTCTAAATTATACGCAAATTGGAGGTGATGTTTTCCCAGAATGTGTGTTCTGAAACCATCATTTGGGTGCAGCCTTTCATCTTCATTGTCTTAAAAAAGCAAGCAAAAAAAGGAAGGAAAAAAGAAAAGGGGGGGGGGGGGGGTAAGAATGAAAGATCATTTGTTGGACCAGTTTGGAACGGATCTTTCTTCACCTCGCCATTTTAACGAAGCAATATTCTCATTCGCTCCCTCTTTCCCTTCCCTATTCTGAATTTGTCAGGGATGTATATATATATATATATATATATATATATATATATATCCGCACCACCATGGTGTAATGTATTCTCTTCGATTTCTCGAGAGAAACAATTGAATTAAAGCACCCCTTCATAAATCATTGGAAAGGATCCCAAATCCCTTTTTTTAATGATCCTGAGCCAGATGAATGCTCTGCGATGGCTCTTGTAGAATGTGCGCTCCATCAAAATAACCACCGCAGCTTCGGGGCCCATAAGTCATCCAACCCCCCTCGTTATTTTTTTCTCCCCCAAAAGAAAAGGTGGCAAGAAATTTTTCCCTAGACATTACTTGAAAATATCCCTTTAGAATTTTGGGCAGTGCACTTGGGTTAGGTTCTTTAGATTTTTTTTTCTTAGGATTAACCCAGAAGCACTTGCTGCTGCTGCTACTGGAATTGTAAATGGATTGGGACAGGTGGTGATGGACTGCGTGTCTGGTCTAGGTTTTGACAAGCAATGATCTCGGGAGATTATGTTTTCAACTTTTCAAAATCATAAGTTGAAGGATTGGGCATTTATCACGGAGAAATGTATTATTTCTACATTGCTGTCATTCATAAATAAAATATCTCCACTATCCACCTTTTCTCCAATGCCAATATTTCTTTAAAACCATTTGATTCATCTCAGATAGTGTTCTTCTTCATATAAAGCTCCTTCTTGTTTCAAATAAATAAATTTATTCTTGCTACGATTTTCTAAAGATAATGACGGGAAAATGCATGATGTTTATACAAGGATAAAATTATTTCAAGGTATAAAGAAACTGCACTTAAAAATCGTTATGAAAATACAACTCATTATTTCAACGAACCAATAAAGCATCTCAAGTAATCTGCAAATCTCTAGACGGAAGCTAATTATAGAATATTTTTAACTTTTATTTCTTTTATTTAAGTGGCAAAATAAATTCTGCATCATAGCTAGCTCTAAACAAATCATTTCTATTATTTTATTACTCTTGTATATTCACTTAAGAGATATTGCATCAAAAAAATGTTCAGTACTTTAACAAGTATTTCACAACTGCAGTCTTATTCGTGCAACTATATAACTGACAAGCTGGACGAACATTAAAAGGGCTTTAGCACTTGCCTTTTACCTTCAACAATTAATACATTTCTAAACGTAATGTAATGCAAGTAAACAGAATATTACTATTACCTTTCTTCACAGTTTGTCTCTATCACATGCAAACTGCAAAATGTGTAGTACTCACGTAAATTTGATATTCATTCTTATATGTAAGCTCATTTTTTATATGTTTATAATTTTTAACTAAAAATGTTATTCGATTCATTGCCTATCTTAGATCTTGAAATATACTAAAGATTTTTGCGTACATAACGTTTATAGTCGTTATATAAACAAAATTCTTTAATATGTTTTAAGACATATCAACACAAAATTTTGGTCTTATTTTCCAATACATTAATCAACGAACTTTTTTTTAATATCAAAATAATATTTCCTCAATACCACGTTTAGTTTTGTCAGCAGGGAATGAGAAGATACCTGAGAGAAGAAACTTGGGCAAAAGAAAATTTTGCTCTAGATACGCTGAATGATTAATTATTTAACTACTTAAAGAATGATTAATTATTCTTCAAAAAGAGTTTAGGTGAATAATCCAGGTGAATTACAAAAGAACAAATCGGTTTTTCAAGGTCGTATAAACTAATATATGCATTTTTTAAAACAAAGTCAAATTAATTTATCAATATTTTGTTAATATGGAGTATCTTAAAAAATTTATGTTGTATATTCAGGTAAAGTCAGAGAATTAAATTGGCATAAAAATATTTTAGCAATATTTCTGAAGCTAAAGTGCCTCCAAAAGTTATAAAAAATATATATTATTTATAAAAGGTATAAATAATATAATTGGTATTAAGTATTTATAAATTTAAAAAAACATTTTGCTAGAAAAAAAAATGCAATAAAATTTATATTATTGAAGGCATAAATATATATAAAAACAAGACTAAGTCAAAAATATAATTTAAAAAAAATAACCTATCTATATAAATATACAGAAAAAAAAACTTTCTAAAAAAGTTTTTAGGAAGGTAATAGCAATAATAAAAAAAAATCTATTTAGTTTCTTTAGCAATTATTAGTCAAAATTTAAAAGAAGTATAAAGAGACATCAGTTATTTTGTTTATATACAAACATGCATAGAATGGAATATTAGGTAACCATCGTAACATAATGTTACAATTTACCCATTGCAATTTTTATATGCCTAATATAGATTAATTTTAATAAATAGATAAGTATTTATAAGATATTATAAATATTATATTTTTAAGAAATTTAAACTTTCCAAAATGCAACATTTAGCTTTCTTTATCGCATTAGCATAAAATATTTCTTTAAATTATCATTATTGACAAATTGCTATTGAGATTTGCAATAAATTACATAGCGTCTCCGAGTTTTGTACTCCCTCCCCCCCCACAGACACTACACAAAAGTTTTTGATCATTTTTGACTTGCACAAGTTTTATAATATGTTTGATACATTGATCCATTTCTAACGACGGAAAGGAACATTTTAATCAACATTATTAAATTTAATATATTTGCATCTAAATCTCCAATGGCAGTTGCAGAATATATTTATCGTAAATTTTAAAATTCGATTTTCTTTTCAAATTTTATTCACTTCAGTTTTCTTACTGCTGAACAGAAAATTAAATTTCGATGAAAGGCAAATCATAAGTAAAAATACAAAAAGTATTTTTTTTTCTGTAAAAATATAAATTATTTATGATTTTATAAACTAAGTTCATCAGTTTATTAAACTCATTTATTTTAGAATGAGATATTTTCGTTCTTATATTTTTGAAATTTTGCTCTAAGAAAGAAAGTTCTTTATATTAAAAATAAAGGAAAGGAATACTTGACTTAATTCTACCCCGTATTACGTTTCCAATATTTTTTAATGAAAAAGGCTTAACGATATTTTTTTTTTATCAAGGTTCGGAAAAGAGCATTTTCTCAGTCTGAGTTTCTATTTTTTTGCGCTTTATGCAAGTAAATTTAAACCTTACTAAAATATTTATTGTCTCTCTTGTTGCTGTTTCTAGGAAACATTATATCGATCTAAAAATAACTATACAAAATTTATAAACTGAATTTTTGCTAACACTGATAAAAAGTAAGATGAATATTTTAACAGAAAGAAATAGATAATAAAATGGTACTTTAGAGATCTTTACGTCAAGGCAATTATTTCTGAAATTTTCACAAAATTCAGTAAGTCTGTCAACGCAAGTATGCACTTAGTTTTCTTCACTGATAAATTTTTCTCTAATATGCTAAAATGGATTATTAGATACAAAATGCAAAAAAATTTAATGAAGTTTAAAAAGAAATACACTTATCAAAAACTATTTTTAACAATACTTTTACTAGTGTTAAAAAAATAAAATTTTTGGTTCGAATAATAGATTTTTAGTCTATCTGAAAAAATGATGAAATTTAGTCTATCTTAAAAAATGATTTTTAGTTTATCTGATGATTTAGATCTGAAAGGATTGAAATAGCACGTTATCATCGATAGCATACAAGCATACAAAATTTCAAAGATCTAGTTCACAGAGATAGTATATATCATGTTGTAATTTTTAAGAGCTTTTTAATGCATTCTTCAAAATAAAATTCATCGGCAAATTTTTATTTAAAGTAAATAGCGCTTCCTCGTGAGAGGTTTTCATAACGCAGTATTGTAATTTATATTGTATCAAAACGATGCCACCAAGACCATATTATTATACAGGGAAACCATATTATTATGCAGGAAACCAGAACCATCAGATTTTTTTATTATTTTTTTTGCGGTATTTTAAGAGGTGTTTTTTTCCCCCCCATTTAACTATAAAGGCTATGCAGTTGAAATTATGCATATTGAAATCAAGCACTGTTTAAATTAATTTTGGAACATTGCTCTAGTAATATTCCTAATCAATCAGCAGTTGTAACTTTGTATTATATTTTTATTTCTAAAAAATGAAGAGCTCTATAATTAAAATAAAATGCTTGATCCTATTCTTAAGTATTATTTGAATTCTGTTAAGAAAAGTTTTGCCATTTTTTATTGTTTTGTTTCAAATTATTGCTGAATTTCAGTTGCGCATTCTTTTATACACTATATACTAATATCAACTAAGTGATCTGCAATTAAGCATTTCGCTGTGTCAAAATTTGCTACTTAAATCTCTTTTTTAAAGATTCAATTAAAATGGATAAAAAAAATATTCGATTTTGAAAGTATTGGGAAGAAAGGGGTCCCGAAATTTGCATTTCTTAAGAGCCTATAGGAGGTTTAATCCAGTCCTGGATATCATCTTTGTTGATAACCACATAGTAAAAATTGCTTTGAAATATTGATATTAAAGATCACTGAAGTTCTGAAATATATATATATATAATATGAAAATCAAAGGAGATGAAACCTTTTTAAAATATCTTGATGCAACCTATTCGGTGACGGAAATAAAGCAACATGAGGAAGCGAGATCTGGGTGCAAGACGGATGAGGAACTATTTCCATCCCAATGACTATAATGAATCGTTAAGTTGTAGCCACTGTTTAGGGATACGGCGGATTATTGACTTTCTTAAACATTTTTTTTTTCAATCTGATGCGAAACATCTGCGTTGATGTCTTCCCTAACAATGATGTCTCTGTCTTGAAGATAATTCAAATAAACCGCGCACTTTTTAAACTAAGCTTCTGCGTAAATTGCTATTAGATATACTGATATTGATACTTATATTCTAGTTAACTATGTAACTATTCTATTAACTATGATAATACTTTTGTGTCATTTCAGTTTGCATTTGCATCATATTAATAGTCTCATTTTGGTTACATAAATCAACTTTAAAATTCTGAGATAATTTAATTTTCTGCCACATTAAACCTGCTGTCATAAAGAAATCAGTTTAACATTTCTTAACAGGAATGAAAATATTATTGTTAATCATATAGAAAAAATATTTTTAACACTTTTTAATTTTAGAAGAAAAATGTAAGAAAACTGAAGTGGTGTCTTTGCAAAGATAACTTTTTTGAATTTGTAGATAGTGTCAAATTAGTTTTATACATTATTAAACTATCGTGACTCACATTTCTTCTTCAGGTGCTTTGAGGTCATAAAAACTAACAGAGGATGTGTCACACTTCCTTCATCATGAGTCCCGACTCGTAGATTCGATACAATTAAAACCACTATAAGGCTATTTCTAAAGTATATTAATAGGCAAAACTTGTAATTTTTTTTTTGTAAATTTAACTGTTTAGCTTTGGATGTTATTTATTTTTTAAATCGCCCTATATTATATACTGCACAAACTAATGATGTAGCGGTTACATAACTCTACTACTTTCTCTTTTGATACAATAGATGGCTTTACCTTATTAATATCAAGGTATATATCCCGTAATCCGTCTTAGGAGTTATTATTATATTGTCACGTAGATATTCTAGTGTTGAACTCAATGACGCACACAAGAAGCAGAGCTAAACCAATTTATTAACTGAACTCAGAACTGAGAATACAGTAACTGACAAATCTTCTGCTTTTATTCAAGCAGAGAAAGTTCCAGAATACTCTTCTGGAGACAGTAAGAAAGTCCAGAACACTAGTCTGGTAAACTAAAGAAATGTCCAGTATCTTCTGGAACTTGGAATAAAGGAAAACATAAAATCAAGGAATTAAGTATTTACATATACTATTAATCGCATTGTCTCTAGCGGGATTTGAACCCAGGTCTCTCGATCATGAGACCAGTGCCATGACCATTCGGCCATGGAGATTCGGCTCTTTCTTCAATGCGGCAATATTGTATTCTAAGTGAGTGCCGTGTATTTTCGTATTCGTGTTGTTTTGTCTTGCTAAATGTAGAACTTAGAAAATAATTAAACAACTGTTCCTGAAATTCGTCTATTATTTTCATCTACCTCATAATGAAGTTATAAAGTGTCTCGTCCTTCCCTCTACAACGGGAGAAAATTATTTTTAAACTTTGAAACTTTAATTCGAATCTTAGTCGTTTTCTCAGCTAGCTTGATCGCATTCTGTAATTAGTTATTTTTATATCACGTAATTTGCGGACAGAATGCCAGTATGAGAGCATTATCATGCAAATATAAACGAGATAAAACATCCGCTTTGGAAAAAATATCCATAAAACATTTATTGATTTAACTTAACATTAGCAAAAGATGTAGAATGAACGATTTGATTTAATTTCAATGCACTTAAATATATCTATACTTTTTCATATCCGAGCTATTCCAAAGAAAATTATGGCAATAGTCAAAAGATTCCATCTTGAGATCTAGTGGAACCTCTAAGATTCAGTTTTCTGAGTTAGAGAAACGCATTTTTGTCTGTGAGCGTCTGTAATAATAAACGTCTGTCAACAAGATAAATAAAAAAAAAAAGTTTGAGCCAAGATAGATAAAATTTGATACGAACACTTTACACCAAATCTTCGATTTGTAACAAATTTTGGATAAAATCTATCCACAGAAAATTTATTTATTCGAGAGCAATTGAATACAATAACAATAAAATTTAAAATCCTAGAATAATCAATTTTAGCATTAAAAGTGAAAAGCTGTTTCAAATTTTGAACCAAATCGATCAAATGTTGTTTAACTGTCTCTTTTTCTGAGTATTCACCTGCATTTAAACGCGATAATTCAAACGCACGATGGTTTAGATAACTCTTTAAAATGTGTTCTTGTAAATAAAATTGAGGATCAGCGCTAAATTTGGGTTTCAGTCTGTCGAAGAGAAGGCATATTCTATTTTCTAGGAAGCATTAAATGATCATGTGCGTAGGATGTGTCATCCTCTGCAAAGGTCGTTGAAGGAGAGCATTACGGTTTCTCAGGGGAGAGGGGAGGGGGTATAAAACTCTTTCACCTTTTCACCGTCTCCGGTTCCTTTGTGATGAGATTTTGAGCACATGTGGCATTTATACCTAACCTTTCCTAACGCTCACAACTTTCATACGGGGATGAATTGTAACACCTTTATTAGGGATCTTATCAGAAAATTTCGAGAAAATTACCATTATTGGTTATAAATTATGTTTAAAATTTATATTTAAAAAACTTTATGACAAAAAGAAAAGAAATAACTCAGAAATAAAACTGACATCATGAAAAATATTTTAAATTGTTTTTTTATCAATATGAAAATGGTTTTTGTAACATGATATTCTCTACTATGTTGAGGAACCGCGTTACATATTCAATAAATGTTTACTTAATTAAAAAAAATTAAATTATCCTAAGAGCAATGTTATCAAGTACTTGAATTGTCATGCCATTCCTCTCAACATATGCAAAGTTATGGGGGTTAAGAGCTTTTGAGTTCAAGCACTTCGGTTTCCCTCCCGCGCAGCGGAAAATCTTATTTTATTATATTGGTAAATCTACTCCTGGCTGAATGATTTATTGTGTGAGAAAAACAATTTATACAAATCGAATGTCTGTGGAAAAAAAATTTGTCGGAAAAAATGCTGGATACTCTTACAATTTGATCGCAATTTTTACACAAATAAATTCTCACAGAAGAGTTTTCCCTTTCTAGAGAAAAACCTCATTTTCAAAGACCGCTGTACCTCATTACGACCTTCAGGAAAAAGATATAAATAACGGGCCTTAAAAAAGCGATCCACCCGACATGTCTACTTCCCGTTCGTAAGTCTTATATCAGATACGGTGTCAGAATATATATCCGGTACTAGTGATAGACTGGCTATTTGGTTTTCAATTTGCTCGCCAACGCTGTATAGCAAGGCATTCTAAGACCGCACCGTTTATTCTTTTTAGTTATTTATTATTAGGCAATGTGCCATAAATTATATCGCACATGCCTTGCCTACTAATTGGAAACAATGTTATACTTTGGATTTCATAATGTATATACTAAGTTATTTGCAAAAAATATTCTTTTTCTTTTATGTGTGTGGCTGTGTTTCTGCAATTAAACAACTTACATATTCATTCCATATCTAGCGGGATTTGAAAATTTAAAGCTGAGCGGGTGAAAAAAGTGAACTCTGTAAGTGATGCCATTTTTTGAAATGGTACTGAAGATTTTTTTTTTGAAGTAAAAATAATTTCAACGAATGAAGTATAATTAATAAATAAATTGTAAGTAATTTGATTGAATTGGTTAATAAGAATTATAATTGAAGAATTTTTAATGATTTTAAAAATAATAACTTCAATAAATAAGTAAGTCATTCTAAATATAATAAATGTATAACAAAATTTCAAAATAAGCAGTTAAATTTCTTAATAAGCAGTTAAGTTCTTTTGAAAAACGGGAGGAAATTCTTTTTTTTTTACTTGAATACTTTTTTTATTATTCAAGTTCTAAATTGAACTAATGATCTTAAAAATGATCATTAATGATCTTTTCCATATTATCAATGAGGGTATAAGATAGCGACATATTTAATTTAAAAAAAATAATTATTTAAAATTTTTAGTTTCAATTTCTAATTAACCAGAATGAATTCGAGTTTAAATCGAGATTTAAACTTTATATAAATGAAAAATTTGTAGAAATAAAGAAAAATCTAATTGCTAATAATTTCGAATTAGAAATGTAAATCGAGATTTGAACTTTATATAATTGCTGTTATTGTCTTTTAATTATATCACTAGTAGCCTTTATTACTATAATTTTTATTTCCTATAATTAATCCGATTACAGAAAAAATTAAACTGGAAAATCTCTATTTATAAAATGAAAAAAAAAAAAAAAAAAACTTCTCTGATTGATTATTTCAAACATGTCATGTAAGTATTAATGAAACAAAGATTTAAAAATTTTGAATGCGACTTTCAGGAAAAAGCTGAATTATTAACTGCTCAATATCAAAACTTATTCCACACTCGATATAACATTAGTAGCTGAGATACTACGATAGCGAGTATATATGTAATTTGCTGTAATATATACAATGATTCGAAAAGCGTTCCTTCCTCGTCCTTTTAGGTAATTGTTGCAGTCAGTTGACTTTCTCGGATTGTGAGCAGGTACGTACTTGTACTTACATATTCTTTTCGCACTCCGATCAGAATTTTTAGGGAAGCAAAGATGCAGAATGATAAAATTACAATAATATGTGAATATTCAGAACAACGATGTGGTGAATCGAACAAATTCTATATTTGTGCTTTGAATCTTATTAATTAATTCACTTTGAACGAATTCTACAGAATTATATCTGTTCACAATGAAAATAACAGAAACTCTCACATGTTGGTGGTTTCTAGAGAAATTAAATTTTACAAATCCTTTCTCAAAAATTCGGATTTTAGACTATGAAACACTACTGGTTGATGGATTCGGCAGGCAGTCGATTTAAAAATTGTTATTAGCCACTTGTTATTTGAAAACTATGTCAAAAAACTAAATTTGTTAGAAAAGCAAACACAAAATTTTAAAAATGAGAATTTTGTAAAGTGTAAAATAAAATATGAGAATAGTATGGACACTGTGCCGAGCGAAACTCAGATACCAATCTGTTTTAATTCGTTCACTTAGTACTGAATTTAACATATAATAGTATATGATTAAAAATTATTGAATATAAGTATAGATGCCACTCAGAGACATGAGTCATACCAAATAAATATAAAAACTGTATTTTGTTATTCTAAACTGAATATTTAGCATGTTACCAGAATTCTGAAATAAATAATTCTGCTGAAACATATGCATTTCCTGTATAGATAACATTTAATAATAAATTGTAATTATTTTGGAAAATATTATCAATTTAATTATCTTTATTTTTACGTTTATCAATTATCAATTTATTTCTACGTTTTGAATTATAAAGTAAATAGACGTAAAATTAAATTTTTGTCTGGTAAAAAAAATTAATGTTTGAAAAAATCGGCATTGTTTAATTATTTATGTTGTCAGGTTAAAAATATGCATATATATATATATATATATATATATATATATATATATATATATA
>JAPMOR010073754.1:2131458-2169033 GCA_026543865.1 Argiope aurantia | reverse complement strand
ACGGCTGATAAATCATGAATGGAAATATGGCGTAATTTGACTCCTGCATTCAGATTAGTCCATTCTGAAAGTATTACCACATTTTATAAACACAGCTGCTGTGTGAGACTTAATTTAGTTAAATCTGCTATGCTTCATATAATTTATTTTTAAAAATGTATTAATGTATAAATAACTTAATAAATAAACTGCAATGAAGTAAGGATACTCGTGAAAACGTCGAACATGATGTTTCAATTATTCTTTTTTTATAGTTTCAATAATTCATTAATAAAAAAATCACAGTCTGTTATGAACAACAACAAAAAAAAAAAAACACTACTCTTAGGGCGAAGAAAATAATAAAGAGTCAAGATAAGAATAAGAGTTAAAATATAGAAAACAATATCAAAATCATTTAGAATTCTCAACCCTTTTTTACAATTAAGAAAGTGAAATGAGTGCCATCATTGCATTACATTCATTTGATCTAATCGAAATTGGGCCATAAGCTTTTACAAACATATTAATAAACAAGGGAGGTGCACCTGACCATCAAGTGTTATCGCGAATTCACCTAATGAATCGTCTGTGACATTCTCTGCCACTAGCACCGGAACTTCGCCAATCCCAGCGGACATCCCAAAGTTTTAAACTCGTTTGCTCCAGATTTCCGGCGAAACATCCTGAGAAGAGCCCTGACAAATTAGTGACATTAAATGCTCACCGGTGCCTAAAGGAGAACTCATGAGGCCCCGAGCATCAACTGCATCGTCTGTCCTGCCCATTCAGGCTAAAAATAAAGCCCCAGATCGGAACGGAGAAGTAATTAAGTAATTACACGTCGTGGTTGCCCTTCAGGGGGTGGTGGACACTGACCTCATTCCCTTGACAACCCGTCACTGGCAGCGGCCCCACCCCATCCTGACGTTCAATTCCACCCTTCGAGCCCCCCGTCAAGCGAAGAAGCAAAAACATTGGAGTCTGATTAAAGTTCGGCCTCTTTCCATTACGGGGAATGCCCAACCACCATCTTCCAGCAATCTGGCACACATACTCTTGGGGTCTGCCTGTTCAAAGGCTTTACCTGAGGGAGGGCCTGGACCTTTTCCGGGCGGGGTGGTTCTCCTTCCAGATTAATAAAATTCGGATTGTGTTTATCTGAGTTCATCTGGAAGTAAAATACGGGTTGTTAATTATTTATGGTTCATGGACAAGGTCAAAAGACTCGTTCGTTATGAATATAAATTGGTGCAGAATCTCTTGTGATTATTTGGAGACGCAGGTGAAAAGTCCTGTTTCTGATATTGCCGCAATTAATTTAGATCGTCTGGCCTTGAGGAAGTGTGACGCAATAAAGCTATCTCAGAAAAGGATGATCTAATGAAGGAGACATATTTATTAAGTTGATTTCGGAGTTGGAACAATTTTTGGATTCGGAAATATAAATACATCTTTAGATTAGTAAAGAAAGTGCAGCATTTTACTTAAGCTCTTTAAAAATCTTAATTAATAAATACTAGCAATATAATAATTTTTAAATAAAATATAAATTAAATATTTAACAAATATAAAATACATTAGTTTTGGTTTGGTTATATTAACGTCCCGTTTGAAGCAACACTTGGCTATTTTGGGACGGACCTCGTAATTTTGAACCGCGGTCAGATGACGAGGACGACACCTGAGCTGGCACCCCCCTCTCCACACTACACCAGCGGGAGGACGTTTGGTCAGGACGGATTTAACGTGCAACAGACCCCCTTACACGACGGTTCTTCGGCGGAATCGGGTCTCGAACCCGAAACCCTCTGGTTTCGAAGCCGAGACCTTACCACCAAGTCACCGCAGCCCCTGAAATACATTAGAGTGATTTTACTTTTAAAAGAATTGCATAATATTTTCTATATAAAATGAAAAAGAATTTCATTGACAATTTTTCCATTGTTTCTCATTTATATATCTAAATTATCTAAAAATGATTCCAGTAAAACTTTGATGTTTATCATTGTTTCCAGCTTTTTTATATGTTATCTCACCGCGTTAGGCATCAAAACGAAATATTAGCTTGAATTTTGACTCATATTGGTTAAGAGTATTTAATATAAAATTAGTTTTAATATTAAAAATACGAGCTATAGGAAATTTCAAATATCCTTCTAAAGTAGCGAATTAAGAGGAAAAAGAAAAAAAGAAAGAAAGAAAACAAAAACAACAAAAAATTAAAGAAATTGCAACTCATACTGTCCAGTTTTTCCTACATCATTTGCAGATATGATTTATCTGATTTTCTGCCTTAATGAGTTACATATTCTAATTTTGCCTCAATATCAATATCTTAATCATAAAATGTGCAATGATAATATGATGAGTAAAGAGAGTAAAATTATCTACATTTTGATTATGAGCCCTCTCCCATGTATTGGCTACATAGGGATAATGATACCTCAACGATTTACACACGCATATAGTGCAGCATTTGAACGAAAGAAAAATTAGCCCTTTTCGCAAATAATGATGTGTCTGACTTGAATTCTAAAGTAAAGATTTTTTTGGCATTTTAATTTCAAAGCAAGCGAAAATAGATATTAGTTTAAGAGACAAAAATCATTTGAGCATGCTTAAGTATTTCAGCTGCTTTATCCTTTTATGAATTGATTGACTGAAAGTGTTCCAAACAGGACATGTCATCTATTTAAAAGAACAAATTTATTCGTGGGACAAGGACTTAATGATTGTAATTAGATGTTCTATCTTTTATTTTATTGTACCCGAGATAGGAATATTTTTTGAAAAATGATAAATTTACTTAATTTTTATTGCAAAGGTTTACGAATAAGAAATATTTAAACTATCCATGGATTAACTGTTATAAATATACAAAATCTAATTTGAGTACTTTAAAATTCAATCAGGAATGAGCTAAATACAGTGTTTAGAATTGGAAAATTATAACAGCTTTTTTTTATTTCTCTTTAAAACTGTACTATTGAATCTTTATGTTAAAAAAAAAGACATTCAAAATTAAGTTATTCCGATATCTAATCTAGTTTAATCCAAAATTTTCGAGAAAGAATCTTAATTTCAAAGAAATTAGTTTCTTGCCAATTGAATTTATGTGAGAGCAAATATTTTTTAATGATTGCACCTTTGAAATTAGAATAAATATTTCATTTCGAGAAGTTAACTTTGAAGTATGGAATAAAATATTTAATTTATATGTATGGTAATGAGATAAAATAAATGATAGAAAACAAATATTAGAAATAATTTCTACCAGAAAATTTACATTCTGCTAATTGTTTCAACTAATATTTAATGACTAATTGTAATAATTGTTTTTATAACTAATATATGAATAACCAATTTCGTATTCAAAAATATGGGATTCTTTTTCTATGTTCTTTTCCAAGAGTTTTCTTATTTCCTTACGTAGTACATTTTATTGATTTATAAATTATATTTATCTTTCTTTAAAAAATAATTATATTTATCTTGCTTATCACGTAACTTTAGTGACAATGAAATGAAATCAATGTAAAAATTAAATATTATGTAAACATTACAAGTTTCAAATATTTTATGTACAAAAGTAATTTTTTTAAACAGAATATTAGTTTTTATTGTATTTTTAATGTTTACAGTATTGAAATTATAATTATGGATTAAAAAACTGGGGTTCTTGAACTATCTCTAATAACTCTAAAAAATCATTGCATTTAACAAGTATGAGAAGGCTTGAATACACAAAATGTTCTGTCCATAAATAATTTTTATGCATTCTTCTAAAATTGTGCATAATAATAGCAATTTTTTTTAGATTTATAAAAAAGAGGTAAGAGGTCATGTATTTCAAGGATTTTTAAAAGCTGCCAAAATCATAAAATGTTGATTCTTATACGCAATTTCGTTTCACATACAACTACTTACATTCAAACAATTGGTCTTGAATGAACAAAAGATTTGATCTGAACAATGAATAGAGACATAAAAAGTTGTTTTACCAAAAGATTAATAACAGTCTTCAAAGAAATTACAGTTTAAAATTCGCAGTTCGTCCCGATTTCACAAATTTTTTATCTATTATACTCAATAATAATTAAAACAAGCAAAGACCAACAAATATTAATTTTTTTTAATTGTCTATATAAAATATACAAATAACAAGCCTAATTGTTGAATAAAATGATAATAGTCTTTAAGAGAACAAATTACAAACTTCGAATCCGTCAGTGAAACTATTCAAGGTTATTTCTAAAAAGTACGTTGAAAAACCTCTTCAGAAAACGTAATATGCTGTTATAGCAATTAGGCTAGCGTGACAGAACAAATATATGTTTACGTGAATGAAAATAATGACCATCAATTACAGTTCTAGAGATATTGCGATTTTTTTCATCGTCTGTCACGAAAATTTCTATGATTCTATTTCGTATTGAATCTTTATTCACGGTGACAACAATATGAAAAAAAAGAAAACCAGCGGTTTGACGCATCATTAATAGTAGTTTCGGAAAAGTATTCTATGGACTGCCCACAGAGACTATTTATTTGTTTTGGAAATTGATACATTATAAAAGAGAAGTAAATTATTATACCTTTTAATGCACAGATGAATGATCGTCAAACTGGTTTTTGGACTGATAGACATAATAACTTTTCTTGTTAGCATAAGGGAAAAATAAACTTTGACCTTTAAAATTGAGGAAGAGTGGAGTCTTAAATGTTTTGGTTTTTTTTTTTTTTAACAAAAAGGCATTCGTCCCATTTCGGAATATCAAAAGATTTTCAAATAATCGAGAAATAAAATATATATTCCATTTCGTCAGACATGAGAGCACTTATTATCTTCTGTCTTTAATATTACATCCATCAATCATGTATAAGATGATACATCAGAACGAAAAATAAAATTGTCAAAAGATGGACAGAGAAGATCTCGCTTTGAAATGAAATCTAATGGGCGATTGCAGAGAAAACTGAGAACGTGGAGTACCCGTTATACTCAATGGGAAGAAATCTACAAGTATAGCATCAATTTACATCCCCTTCCCCCTGTACTTAATGGAAAATCTCTACAAGTGCAGAATCAATCTTACAGTCTTAACTGTATCATAATCAAATGGGAATTTCTACTAGTACAACTTTCATTAGCTCAGCATCAATCTTCACCATTCCAAATTCTAACAAATAAATAAAAATAAAAATATATTTAAAAAATTGTACTCTTATTGCATTAAAGGTATTCAGATGGATAAATTCTACTGATACAGCATTGATCTGCTGCAGTAAGTTACAGAATAGTTGTGTTTACACAACATCAGTCTACACTAATCAGATGCAAAGAAAATATTTATTAAGTTATTTTTTAAATATTTTATCTATCTATGCAGTTTATCTTGTTGATGAAAAATTTTTTAGAAGTGCTATAAAACCTAGTGGTTTCGAATCAAAATATTTCTTTTAGTCAATTTAGCATATTTTCAATTTTTATGAGCGGCTGGTCTTTCAAATATGATGATACTGATCTGCATAAGTGATAATCAGAAGGAGAAATCAAGTAAGCATTTTGTCATCATACTTTGGGTAAAAGGTAATCATTATATCTGTATATTTTAATTACTAATATTTAATCATAAAATACTGCATTACATCACTTTTAATATTCAAACGCATTCCCTGGATATCAATAGTTTAGGAATTTTCTGTTAGAAATGATAAAAATGTTGAATCGAATGAAAAATGTTTATGGCTGAATGGAGAAGCAAATCTTATAAATATTAGTTTAAAGACGTTTCAGCAAAAGATATAAAAACAGAAAACAGGAAAAAAATAAAGCAGGTTTAGTATTTATACTTATTTATGAAACAGATTTTATTTGCTATTTATATATTAAACATATTTTTTTCACTATTTATAAATAAATAAAAAACAGGTTTTGTATTGCTAGATTTGCTTAAAAGTTGTTATATAAAACAAGCTTCGTATTGGAAATATTTTACGATAAACATTTGGACTTTTTATATTTTAATATGTCATTCTTACCATGTATTATCATTTCCCGTTAAATTATGAGGAGCTTAGTAATAATTTTATACACAAACTCCATTATATTTTATCCCTTGTAAAATATTTTTCACACATTGATAGAAATGCTTCATTTTTTTTTTCATTTCGTTTTTTTTAAAATTTATTTCAATTAATTCAAATAGGTTAAAACACGTTGAATTAAACTTCAAATTTTTATCATAATTTTACATTCCTAAATGTATTTTTATTGCGGAATATCTTGTTCTTGTTCGTTTCTATTTTCTTTTTGTCTTTTTGATTTTTTTCAAAACCTAATCATGTTTGTTAGGCAAAATTTATTCCATGAACTAAAATAAATTTTAACCTTAAGTTTTGTGGTTTTTATCTGCATACTTCTAACTAGAATTTTAATATATATTCACTCTGTTTTAAAAATATTTTTATTTTTGAAGTATAATTGCTTTGTTTTTTATTTGCTTTATTATTTTTCTCCTAAAAAGTTTATAGATTATATTTTTAAAAGAGCTTTCAGTATATTTTTGATTGTAAAGAAAAAAATTAACCTTATATAAAATATATTAAATGATCTTTTAATGAAGAACAACTGTGTTAATACCAGAATATATTATAATAAAATCAATAAAATACAGTAAATTAAAATATTATACTTTTAAAAAAATATATATATAAATAAATGTACATCAAAATCTATAATTTTTTAAATCTGCTCAGCAGTATAATTTTTCTTTCTGGTTCTGAGCTATACTGACGTTTTAAACTTTTCTTCCAATGGGAATTTATCAACTCGGACTTATAAATAATATATGAAAAATTTATCACCTACCTGTGAGCTGGAAAGTCATAAATTTTTCACCTGTTCTACCCATAGATATCATCACAATATGTGAACTCCCTTTCAGTCTCTTTGTGAATCTTTTTGTGCACAGAGCAGTTAGGAAGTAGAATTCGGACGCTGCTAAATTCTTCAGTTTTTCAAAGATACAGTTCAAGTTTCAAATCCATCTCCTCATTGTTTAAAATATTTTAAAACCCTTATTTGAAACTCCTAAACATTTTTCATGTACAGTGAGAGAGAAGTATTTAGATTTTTTTAAAAAGTTGAGATCTTTTATAGATTTTTTATATCTAAAACAATGCAATTAACTTTTTTAAAGATTCAGTTTAAAGTAAAAGAAAAGTTGCATAAATACTGTGCCATTATCTGTCTAATGCTTACCAAAAATGAATCACTCGTTTTGTTAAACCTATTAAAGCAAGAGAATGTTTCGTTTCTGAAACTCACTTCACACAATGTGAGACACTTGGTAACCTGCATTCTTTTCTTTCATATGTTGTTTTCTTACATATTGTATAAACCTTTAATTTTTACTTTTTTTAAACTAAATGTAAAAATTTTCAATATCCTTTTGTTGCAGTTTGCGTGCGTATGCGCGTGTGTGCGTACTTGGCAATGTACGCATAATTTGCCTCGTCATTTTACAATTCTAATTCATAAAAATTATTTATAATATTAACTACTTAGGGAATTATTCTTCTCATTTGAGATAATTTTCTACGTAATTAGATCAATCCAATTCGGGAAATTATTTATTATCCAATATAAGCAATTTTAAAATAATAATAAAAACAATCTTACGTAACCTAATATTGAATTGATACTTACATGCAAACACTTATTCTCAAACTGCAACCATGTAGAGCGGTTTTTTACAAAATAATTCCACAAACCACATTTACATTCTTATAAAATAATGTATGTATTTTATTTTCCAAATATTTAATAGAATTGAGATTATGTAAAAGTTCAATCTAGACTATGTATGAATAAGGGAAATTTCATTATAATTACATATTATAATTTAGATATAGTTAAGCAATCGTAAATCAGTTACTGATTTCAGATGCAATATTGAAAATTAAATATAAATTAGTCTAACGTGCTGCTGAAGTAAATGAATCATTTCAAAATTCCCAAATAATTTTAAGTGAAACCTTGCAAAATCAAAGAAATTTGTTTTCCAATGAATTGTATCACTTTGACAAAATTTTTGAATCAAATAAAGCCTTTTTTGAAGACCTGCACGATTAAAATTAATCACAATTATTGGAGGCTCACCGTACCAACGAATTGATTAATTGTTAAAATTCCTTGACTTCTGCCTTTTAAAATGATCTACTAAGGTGATATTACTTTTAAATAAGTATTTATAACAAAATTTATTTATTTTGCATTACTTTTAAATGTGTATTTTCTAAAATATAGGTGTCCATTACTATTTTATTTATTATTTTCTAGTTTATTTAGTTCAGTAAACTAATTTATTTCATTTATTGTCTTCCTCTAAGTCTTTATTCACTGGAAAATTATCTTAAATGACCCCATTATAATACTATTTAACAAGTTATATGAAAAAAAATTAAGTGAATTCCTACTTTCGTAAGAATTGAACTCGCATTCTTCACCTTCATGTGAAAAATACTGAAATCCTTGCATTTTACCGATTGAGCTACTGCCTGTTGATTTCAAATTTCATTACACACTGATAAAACTCTATTCAAAGAATTAAAAATTAATAAAATTTAATAATTAATGAATTAATATTTGAAAAACTGTATTAACATCAAGTGTCATCCACTACAAGTTAAAAAAATATATATTTGAACTTGAGTGGATAAATAAAACGTATTTTATTAACGATTGAAAATTTGAACAAGATATATAAATATATATAGGGAGAGTGTGAACTATTAGTAGAAATTGAAAAAAAAAACTTTAAGAATTCATTTGGAATATAATTTAAAAGTTTCTGGACGTCATATATTTTCTCTCTTGTAGACTCTTTAGTAGGCTGACACACAAGGGAGCCCACTACCTTCCCTACTGTAGTTTTAAAGTCGGAATGTATTCCTTGATAAATTGTTAATGATGTAATTCAGCAATTGATTCAGACAAAATTCATTGATCTGAATTAAGTTGTTTCGGTCTTATAGCATGCTTCTACCTCTAAATAATCAATATGAGGGAAAAGATCGTTTTCCGAATGCAAAATAATTGATTGAATAATTTTTTAAAAAATTTAGCTTTTGAAAAAATCAATGTTTTGTAAGATTATTATATCTAAAAATGCATGTTCTAAAATATAATTTAGCATTTCAGTTACAGCCGTTTTAAGATATGCATGTTTTATTAAAAAGGTTATATCTAAAAATGTATGTTTTAAAATATAGTTTAACATTTCAGATATAGCCTTTTTAAGAGAGAGAAATACTTCCCACATTCATAATTTTTTTCTGCGTGCTTTTTTTTTCTTTTTTTTTTTGCTAGGACTTTTTTGCTAGGTTTACAATTGGGCTTATATTTAGCTTTCTAACAGCTGTCAATTCATTAAAGTGCTAACTCCGCAATTATTAAAGTGAGCCATAAATATGCTTATTCTAACATTTAAAATGAATAATTAAGTATACTTGGTTTACTTTTAAAGCGAATTACACTTTCGACACGAATGTCTGTATCTGAATGTCTGCATCATCCCAAAAAGAACGACACTGTCTGTCGAAACATGCTCATTAGTGTCACCCCAGAGCTTATACAAGAGCTCTGACGAATTTTGATTTTCGACGTCTGGCTTTTGGAAGCAACTTCCTATTCGCAAATTTATCTTTCGGCAACATGCGTAGCAACGTCAACTTAGTACTTGGAAGGTGTAAAACTGTCAAATTATTAATAGATTATTATCGGAGTCTTTTGGTGGTGCTGTTCGAAGTCAAGTTCGACTGTCACTCAATTTCCAAGTGGGTGGAGACCTTTTCGAGAAGAAGTGTGACATCTCAACAAAGGGGACTTCTGAAGCCTCACCCAGAAAAATGGAATTTGCTATCGTCTGACAAGACGTATATGGAACAAAAGTTGTTAGACAGTTACCTTTTGAGAAGCTTTGTTCTCACTGACGCTGCCGGGGAATGATTATTAAAGAGTATCCCCTATTCTTTCCTGATATTGGAAAGGAATTATGTCCAGTATACTAACCATACATTTTAGTAAAAGCAATATTTCATACTAGCACCCAATGACATCAAAATTATAATCAATGAATTATTCATAGAAGAGTACTGAAAAGCTGCAATAAAATAAATCTTTTTGATTTTATAAGAAAGGGGAAAATGTTTTGATTTCTAATCACATACTCAAAAGAATTTAATTCAATTCCAGCCTTGTTAATGTGTCTATTATTGATTTAAAAAATAAGAGAAACGCAATACACTGAATAAATATAATATGCGTTTAATTAAAAATTCCTTAGGTACAGTTTGTATTTCTAGATATGTTTTGGTTCTGTTTAGGTAATATTTAACGTATGAAATTTACTTAGCGTCACTTTCTTTTATAATTTTTAGATGATAATAATTAAGAGCTAATATATTATTTATTAATTCCGTCATTCGACATCTATGATGCGAAACAACCCTTTAAGACTCGCTGCAGAACAGACCATATAGAACTACCAAATTTGGCCCGGGTAGGTAGGTAGTAGTAATTGTGTTTTTATTAAGAAAGGGATTTTCAGATATAATATTAAAATTTCAAAAAATTAGCTTTTAAGTGATAGTTTTTTTCCCAATATTATTTATTTATATAATTACTTTTTATTTTAATAACTTTTTAAAAATCAGTTTAAATTCAATTTTATCATAACAATTTTTCTTTATGTAGATGCTTGCAGCAAAATAGTAAAATTGTGAATGTATGAATAGCTCTCATGCGACGAAACAAAAATAAATCTTCGTTATTTCAGTTTGCTTATAAATATCAGGCCAATCAGTATCAAAATCATGCTAAATTTATTACTCATTATTTGGCAACAATTTTTATGTTCAGATTATCTACATATTTGCCTATGTGCAAAAACTGAGCAAATGCCTCCCCCCTCCTTCTTGTTTGAAGTTGAATAGTATGAAAAAAATGAGTTTAAGGCGAACAGTTTCATTTATAAATCGAAATAATCAAAAACAAGAAACAAGGGCAACTGAAAGTGTTAAAGAATCATTAATAAGAAAGTCCAATTAGAATAAATGTAATAAAGATATGTCAAGTTTTTTTGTGTGTACGGAGCGAAATATCCGAGCTACAGGGGCAAAACTGTGGGACTTGAACAGAAATCTGTTTCTTTGTCTGGCACGTTTTTGGGGAAGAGCTAATAAAAAAATTTAAATAGAAAACACACGAAATGTTGCCACGATGAAAAATATTGCTTTGGAAAACCTTTTGAATTCACCAAGAAATTTGAAGAATTGACTAACTATCAAACAGATGAAATAAATATATTAAACCAAAAAATTAGCTAAACTGGTTGCCAAGTGACAGACAGAAGCCTTTCGGAAACTTCTTACACCTTTTGAAGAAATTTTAAATGACGGATTTCAGATAAATGTAATTAATTTTGATCTTTAAACACATTAGAATTGTATATTTTTGCGTTATAAAAGTTCCATATACATCTCTTTGCTACCAGACAATTTTAGTTTTAGAAATGGGTGATTTAATTTTTAGTAATTGATGACAAATTAATGTCAACATTCAGTAATTTAAAAAGATTTAATTTAACAGATTGAAGGATATAGCTCCAGAAACGATTGTTTGAGATCCATGAAATTTGACGCAGTTGAATTGCTTGAAGAATAAAATATGCTTTCTCTTTTACAGTTTGTATACGAGATCGTGAATAAAAAGCCGTTTTAAATAGTGTTTAATTTTTGTACGCCCTTATCTTCCAATTTAATAAATTTTCTGTTGATTTGAATAATATATCACACAAATCCTTCTTTCGTCAAACTTTTTATCTGTATAATTACTAAAAGTAAATTACTATTACTTAACTACTATTAATCAATTACAATTTACTACATAAAATGACTTAAAATTTCTCTATAATTACTAAAAACAAATAATGGCATCAAATTAATTATCAAAATAATGGCAACACCGCAAACGAATACAAGAATCTTGTCGAATAGAATTGTAGGTATTAAAAAAGTTATACTAAAACTGTTTTCTTTAGGATGAAGCTATAATTCACCAAGGGTGAATTCCCTTATCTTAAATAATAAGAGAATTATATGGACTTGAAATCACTATTTCCGGTCAGGGTATTCCTATAGCTTATGACTTATCGTAATTTTGATTTTATTTCAAATGGTTGTTATCATATTCACAAGTTATCAGTGAACAGATTACTAGACAGCGCCGTCTAAACCTTCTGAATTTGAATTCTTAGCATATAGCATTATATTTTGATTTGTTTTAATCTAATTTCTCTCATCTCCTATCATAGCTACCTTTAGTTTTGAAGCACTAGTATATCTACCTCCTTAAAATACTTCCAGTGTGTTCAACATAGCTTTATACATTTCTTTTTAAAAGAAACTAATAAGATCTGTTGATGGATTCCTGCCTTTCTGTAAGCCCTTTAGAGGATTACTGATTAACGAAGCTTTATGCCACAGCCATCTTTCTGCCTTTACATCAACTTTCTTCAGGATTTCCTTCCCATAAGTACAAGCCAAATAATAGAACCTTAAGAATTCAAAAAGGAAATGCGTTCGCTCGCTCTCGAGTGGATTTACCTTTGTGGTAAAAAAACTATGTATTTCTCGCAGAAAAGCGATCCTGAATCCTTGAGTCGGTCCTCTCCAGATAGAGAAAGTCGGTATTTCGATGGGAATCCAAACAGTCCGTCCGACTCTCATTTCTTTCGTAAACCCCTTTCCCGTGGACGCATTTTGTTTCGCTCTGGCAGCAGGCCTTGCAATTTGAATCGCTTAAAGCTGAATAAATCTATTCTGAAACCTATAAAGCGAGTGAAATGGAAGAAAATGGAAGTTCTGAGTGCAATCCATGGTCTATAAAATTTTTAAATCTCCGTTCGGAGTTAGTTTTTATTCCTCCCAAAAAGGAAATGTTTGTTTCGCACTCCAGGATGGTTAAGTCAGTGGTTGATCGGAATTTGAAAGGCATAGTAGAGCACTTGATAGAATTTAATAGAAAAGCATTTTGTCTTTTCTTCGCTCAAATATACTTTTTAAGATTTTGTAAGATAAATATCAATATTCGAAGCAATGACGCATTTTTTTCATCTCTTAATTTTAAAGTACCGAACGTTGTTTAATCTTCCAATAACGATTGATTCTCAATTGCCTGCTAAATGCAATTCTTAAAAATTTCTCAAAAACATTTTACAGCTATACGAATTTATTTACTTGTAGTATTGTAACATAAGTAGGATATATTTTTTGAGGTATAATTATGTGTGATGGCTTAAGTAAGATATATTTGCTTCTCATTTTGAACCAATATAAGAGCTGTTTTGTGATAGAGCTTGTAATTGTGAAAAATGGCTAGAAGATTAGATAACATCCAATCTCTATAATTCCACTCTACGTCAATGGGAAAACAAATGACTTTTTAAGTTGTATTTAGCATTTGATTTAACCAGGCCTAAATACTAATGGATATTTAATGGAATCAGAACTAGAAACTTCAAATCCAGAAGGTGAAAAATCAGGTCATTGTAGCTCTGGTGTTGATATAAAATTATCAATGAAATTCCGAAATACGATATGAAAGTGTTTAATTTCTTACATTATTTTAAAGAATTTAAATTCTTATTAGTTCAGATAATCAGTTTATGTACTTTACATGTAATTTAGATAGTACTGAACAGCATGTGGCTCAGATAATTCTATTAGCAGTAGTAAATAGTAAATTCTCACAAATACTTAAGGGTAGTGTCAGTACAGTGAGGTTTTATACGAAAAATCGTTTGACTTACACCAATTAAATTTGGAACAAATCCCCATGGGAAGTTAACAATATGTTCTTCAGGGTGAATTTTATTTTGAAATTTTGATTCATTAAAAATTAATTACCGCCTTTTCGCAATTATTATTATTGAGCATAAATAATTTATCATTTTAAAGATTAAAATACTGTCTCATCACTGAAACCAATTTAATAATGTAAATTTATCCTGAATTTTCACAATTTTTTAAAATAATTTTTTTGCATAGTTTTCAGTATTCGATTACATTCTTGCCGTGAAATTTAAATCGTCTTTATTGTTCTATCAAATATATAATTATTAATTTTTCCAACATTGTTTTAAGATAAAGAAGTACGATTCCTTTTATTATCTGCACAATTCACATGAGATATAAGAATGCGAATTACTGAACGAGATAACATTTCAGTCTGAAGGTAGCTTACCCCGAATAATAATTTAATAAAAACAATATTTCATGAGATTATTAGGATGGATTCTATATATAACAGAAAAAGCGTAAATTAATGAAATATCATGAATTTGATATCTGTCACAATTTAATGCCTAAAAACATTTTAATGAAGTAATCTCGAATATCGAGTTATTCATACGAAATTTAATTTGAATTAGACACAACTATTATTCACGAAATTTCATAATAAAGTAAATAAAACTAATAAAAACTAACCTTAGTAATTTAAAGAAAGTAGGCACGGATATTTACTCTAATCCAAATTTAGAGTATTGTTCTTCTCTCCTCTTTGAAATAAGCCATAGGCATAATGCAATAATTTTTTTAAACAATTTTTCACATAAATTTTCTTAATACATCCATAAAGACCATTCAAAAATATGAAAAATTTAAAATTTCGGTTCTGTATATTACAAATAAAAGTGAAATTACAATGCGTGTAATTTAAATAGTTGGTTGCTGCTAATTAATAATTGTAGTAACTGTAGTAAACTCAGTTATCTGGATTTCAATCAACCGATGACTACTAGACGACAGAAAAGAAAAATCGCCTTTCTTAATTTTTCATAAAATTGTCGAATTTTTAAAAGAAGGATAGTAGTTTTTTTTAAGGTATATAACGATATTATGAATTTTTTGTAAAAAATATATTCAAATTCATTTTTTAAAATTTACTTGAAAATATAAATGGATAAAATAGACTTGAAAATACGTATGAAATAAAATATGTCTTTGTATAGATTTCATATATAGTTTTTAATTGGAGAATTGTATTAATTTTTTTTATCAAAACAAGATATAAATAGTTAATCCCATTTATTTACAATGTATTTTCCAATGAGAATACATTGTAAATGTGGCTGAAAGCTTTTTATTATGATTTGGGAAAGGAGGGAATCGTTGGAAAAATACTAAAATCAGTTATTTTGCAATTTTTTTTTACAAAAAACTTAATAACTAATCCTGCGTTAAAATATTAATAGTAACAGCATTTGCGGCTTTATTTTTACAATTTTCAAATAACTAATTTAAAAAAAAACCTCATTGAAAGAAAATAATGATTTAAAATGTAGTCTTCGCTAACCGGATTATTATATTGTGTTACAATATTCATAAGAACAGACGATTTTGAAATAGAATATTTTTTTTTAAATGACAGTAGTAACAAATGTATTTATTCTACATTAGAAAACTAACAGGTCTTAATATAAGATACTACATTAAAATGCCTATTTTGATTAAAACCATCAAACATTTTCTTTATTCAATTTTTTTTTCAGGATGGTTTTTCCTTTTAAAACTGTACGATTTTTTTATTTTTAATTTTTATATTCATTCTTTGGGAACTATTCTTCAATTCTCTATTTGTATAATGTGCGTTTTAATGCTATTTTAATCTTTAACGCTTATATTAACGCTTTATTATTTAATACATTTTCGTAATTTCTGAATTTTGGAACTCTGCAATTCCTGAATTACAGAATGAGCAAATTCTTATTCATTAAAAAAAATTATGGTTGCTTTAATACTTTGTAAGCTAAAACAAAATAAAAATTTCGTGTTATTTAACATTCGAAATTCCAATATTTAATGATTGTGTAGAAATGCAGCTTTTTTTCTTAGCTCAAAAATTCAGGTAATATATTTCTTATCTGCAAAATTATAAACAGAACATTTAGTGAAATTCTTAACTAGAAAATTTTTACTTTATGCATCTTTTAAGCCATAGGCCATATTTCTATCAGTTTTTGAAACACTCTTTGTTTTTAACTGATGTTTTTTGTTTAATATTTTATGCAATAACTTATTATTTTATAGTATTTTTCTGAAAATGTAACACTTCTTATACGAATCAAGAGTTATAGCATACTTTAAATTTCTTTTTTCTATATTTCATATTTCAATTTTAAAGCATCTAATAACATTTTTATCTCTGGAATTATAAATTTAATAAATATGCATCCTTATATTGCTTATATACTTTAAAATTTTGTTGATTTTAGTTGGATGAAATTCATTAGTACGATATGAAGGCTTTTTTTTTTACAAAGCATTATTGTTAATTAAGTTTTAAACGATTTTAACCCTGATTCAATTAAATAGTAATTGACTTCCAACTCTGTCATTACATCCACATATTCTGATTGTAAAATGGCGAAATGTTTCGACTAGTTAAAAAATTTTAAAATTTTCATATCAGAGATTGTAATTACTACTTATTTCATATTTCTTTCGCAGACATTGCTCATAAATTTCTAAATCTCATTAAATTAATTGCTAAATTTCATCAGAAAGTAAAAAACTTAAATTACATTCCCCAAATTATAATTAAAGAAATTGATGTATTGCTTAAATGTTCGTTTATTTTATTCTCAGGATAAAATATCAATACAGTTTTTGGATCTGAAAATTGATTAAAGTGTGTATTTTTAGAAACAAAAATGAAAAAAAAATTAACAACAAATTGTAACAATGATAATAAGAATACATGGATGTGTCAAAATACCTCAAGGTATCATTTTCAAAACAAAAACACAATTATTAACTTGAAATATTTATAAGGAATGATATAATTTTAGGAAGGATCATTCAAAATATACATTAAATCCGATAAGCATATGTTGTAGAAAAAAACCATTGATATATTCTTATATGAATGAATCTAATGTCAATAATTCTCGATAATGAAATACCAAACCTTCCTGAGCACTACGTAGAAGAAGAAATAACTTATTGAGCCAATTCTAGTATTTTCTGTCAGGAAACATCCAAATGTAATTTTAGAATGAAGTTGAAAGAACATGTTTCTCATTTTATTTCTACAAAAAAGAAACTATATTCTGGACACTCAAACTTGATTTCGAAAGATAATCACTATCTGTCTCCTACCTATTCTTACAAAAATCAAGAAAGAGCAATTTTGCTCGAATCTTCCAGAGGACGAAAGAAAAAAAGTTCGTTTCCTATTCCTTAGCTCTATGCTGCTTTAATGATTTTTTTCTCTTTTTTTTAGCATCGCTATTAAGCAGACGATTTATTCCCCTCGCGGCTAATAAAGCGCGCGATTTTCTCTCCCACTGTGGATTAGGAATTCCCATTTGCGGCGAAAATAAACGCCTTCATTTCCGTCTAGTGCACTTTATTTAATAAACAATGACTATTCCTTCAGAAAAGGCGGGAATAAATTCCAAGAAATGAAGAAAACATCGATTGCGCGGTAATAAACGCCTGCTCTTCGCCGCTCATTATTCGGTAAAATAGCATAGAACTAAACCGCCTTACTGAAAATCAATATTCATTATCGCTTTTTTTAAATTAAAATAGATTTGGTTTTACACAAATCAGAATATTTTTGAATGGAATATTTTTGTTCTTGTTGTTGGCATTATCGTACTTATCTGAGAGAGATGAGTGATGTACCCTTTTGATGTTTTAAACGGTAGAGGATGGGATTTTCGATATCCTTTTGCATTTGCTCGTTTCGCAATTCGTTAAGCCTTTTTTACTTCTTGAAATTTGAATAGTGCGGTGCGTTATATTCTTATCATTTTTCTTTTAGTTTTGCTCTAACGAGTTCAGTTAAGTTGGATCGATTTGTGAGTATCGTCTTGCTTTCAATTTATCGGTTTCTTTTATAAATACACGCTTAAAATTTTTTTTTATTCATGATTGTCAAATAAATATGAATCTTATGAATATTGCTTAGGATAATATTACATTTTTAATCTGAAATGTGGAGATAATTTAAAATATAAATTAGAAAGATATCCGAGATTTAAACAGTAACAGATTTGATTTTTTAAAAAATCTTTTCCTTGCAACGATTTTAATCGAAAAGAATGTTTTTCTCTTAAAAACAGTTGTGCAGAATTTTCTGATTTGTTTTCACCTGCCTAAAATTTCATTTCCTTGTTTATCAAATGCGCATAGTTTGATGAAATTTTTTTTATTTATTAAACAAGAAAAAAAAGCCGATTTTTGAAGTTTGTTTTTAATATATTTATTTGTTTTCTATATATGCAAGTTTATTAACTAAACATATCCCTATATTTCATAATGATGTTTTTATTTTCAAGAAAATGAGCTATTTTAAAAATTAATTCATGTTGTAATTTGGTTTTAAAGTTGTACATTTATCTATTTAGATTCTAGACTTTCATCTATATTAAAGAAATTTATCCTTTTTTTTCTTATATATATATTGTTAAAAACAGAATTATGATCAGTGTTAAATGTTTAAATTCGTTCAAATGTAGAAATTTCACTGGCGAATCAGCTACTTTAGTGTGCATATTAATTGGTGAGGAACAAAAATGTATCATGTATTCTATTTCAAGTACTAAAATTATAGTACGATTATGTTTTACTTTTGTACAAACTGGAATCATTTAGGTGATTTGCGCCAAAAAGATTTTATATATATATATATATATATATTAATACGTTAAGAATAAGCTAGTGAAATGTTCTCTAATATTCAATGTTCCAATATCGTTTGCATTTTCTAAAATAATTATAAATCCTCTTTCTCCCCTTCAATTATTCATTTTCTAGATGAATTCAATCCTACTGGGATCAAAAGTCAAATGTGCAAATCATCGCGGTGCTTATTTCTAAATCTGCCAAAGGAAAATTCTTTACTTGCATACTAATTAGTTGTTTTTCATTTAGAGTTTTGCTGCATTGGCTTGGATATATGTAATAGAATTGTGTATCTGATAAATTACGGATTGCCATTGATAACTATTTCGATAATATTTTTATTTCTATAATAATTCACTGTTGATATTTTTCCATCGTTGATTTTTTCATTACTTTCAGTAAGAGTTCTAGTGAACTTTTTATTTCATAGCGATTGTACATTGATTATCCTGTATTCTTAATATTAAAAATTCATGATTTGAATTCAGACATAGACAAATTCAATAAAATTTTGCATTTCAGAAAATTATATTTTCACAATTAGTTAGAAAAAATACTGGGGAATTTTAACTAGCAGTATTTAAAACATTATATAAAATTAATGTGTATTTATTTCAGTATTAAAATTTACTTATAATGCATCTTGGAACCCGCTTATTTTAATCATCAACTTATTGAAATAAACATACCTTCGAAAATAAACTTTGTAGCTGAAATACATAATTAATTAATATTTTAGAAATAAAGGAGATTTTTATTCAAATTAGACAAACTATATGCAAACTTAACATAACATGGTAATACAAAATAGCATGCTGGAAAACCAAGAAATTTATCCAAAGAAATAATTTCAAAAATAACTTTTAAAGCAAAAAATATATAGTGGAATAAGATAAATACTCTTGAAATAAAAAAATTAGTTTATCAGATTGCAGTTTAAAGACTCTAAAGAAATACAATAAGGAATTTTCGTGAATTGATTGTTCGGCTAAAGAAAAATCGATAGAAAGCTTTAGAAGGATCGCAACGATTTTAAACGAGACACATTTTTAATTAAAGGCTTTTTGAAGGTTATTAAATTTATTCATTTTCTCCTGGTTATGAGACAATTGTCTGATTATCAGAAAATTTAATTTTTAAATTTTAATTTTGAGAAAGTTGGTGCTGTAATTAAGTGATCAAATGTCCTAATTGGTCGGGACAGTCCCAAATTTTGATTGCTTTTTTCCGGATTGTCTCGAATTCGGATCAAGTGCTCATGATTTACTTACGTTTAAAAACTCATATTATAAATAGATTTGTGTGAATTATTTTCTAAAAAATAGTTAATATGGTTTATTTTAAATAAAGAGAAAGTAAATTTCCCTTTCAAATTTTCAATATATGTATAAAAAGGACCAGACATCACGGATTAGCCACAATAATTGAGATTTTTTTGTTTTTCCTTTATGTTTTAAAAATATTTCTGAATTGAAAATGCGAAAAAAAAACGTAATAAGAAAGTCCCATTTTATAATTAATATCTGAATAATTAATATTTAAAACAGCTCATAGCATATTTTGAAAAATTTTGTTTCCTAATTTTTTTTCTGCAAAAGATGAATGTCTATATCAGTCAACTAAGCAATTTTTAAAAACCTTTAATAATAAACAAATTGATTTAATAAAAAAAGCAATCGTATTTTTTTTTTAATGGGCTTGTACCTGAACTCATCGAATTACTGTTTTCATTTAGAAGCTGAAAGTAAATAACTCAAATTAACAATTAAAATTCATAATCATATTACACTATATTCAATAACAGTATCTACAAATTCTAATTTTGTCTTGAATTACTACGATCGTATATTCTTGAAGTATAATGTTACGTAATTAATATAATTGCCCAGCACCGTCTGTAATACT
Organism: Argiope aurantia; assembly: GCA_026543865.1. Classification (NCBI taxonomy): domain Eukaryota; kingdom Metazoa; phylum Arthropoda; class Arachnida; order Araneae; family Araneidae; genus Argiope; species Argiope aurantia. The sequence continues at coordinate 2,148,387 of JAPMOR010073754.1, read as the reverse complement.
GGGCAGAGTTTAAAACTGTCTCCGCCTATGCGAAATCTCAACTTTTGTTTTTGCTTTTAGTAACTCAGACAGGTTTCTCCTATGTGTGCGAACAAGGTTAAGTATGAATATAGAACTGTAAATTTTATTTTTATTTACATTATCTTGGGTTGGATTACAACAACAGATTAAATTGAGGTCTAAAATTTAAATTTTTGCAATTTTATATTCATGTTGATTTACTATATTCTTCCCTCACAGATAAGTTGGAATTATTGTTAAGTGTTTTTTAATTTCTTTTTAAGTTTTTTTTCTGTTAGGGGACTATTATTTGTTCCGATTTGTTTATAGTTTTGATTCGAATGCTCGTGAAGTTTCTTAGTTCTTAGGATTCTCGATGTTCATTGTTTAATTTTAATTTTATTACTTATTTATATTTAAAGTATACAACAAATTATAATTTTTTGTTTCTTCAAAACGCTACCATTGTGCAAAAGTTTGTACTATAGGTTTTTTTAAATTAATCTGTGACAATAAGATTTGAGAGATTATTACAAGAATAATAGCATTCTAGACGGGTACATCCTTCAATCTAATTATTTTTAGGAAACTGAAAGAAATTATTATGAATTTACTTATCTTCAAAGTATTATAATTTTTTTAATAATTACACTTAAATCTGGTAAACAAAATAGAATCTGAAATTATGTCATCGACTGAGCCAGAGAAACTGATTTACTAAATTGTGCTGCCGATATCTTCAAGCACTATTAAAGCAAAAGTAATTTTTCTATTCTCTCGTTCGCTCTAAAACACAGTGTGCGATCCTAAAACTACATTTAATGGACTGTATCATTTATCCTTTTTTTTTTCCTTTTTCTTTCACATTTGAAATAAAACCATAGTACTTCAAATTTTATTTATTTTTAACCATGTCTTTAACGTTATATATTGTGCTTTATCTTTGGTTTGTTAAATTCCAACTTAAGAAAATTACATTGCTTTCTGGGGTTTTCCAATTTAGATAACTGTTTATGGTAAAATCTAAGCAACTTTATGCAAAAATATTGGCCTAACCTTATCTTTCAAATAAATTTCCTGTCTGAAGATATAATAATAATAACAGTGCAGGAGCTTTTAGTCTTTTGTAAAGATATTTAAGTGCTTACTTCTAAATGTATGCATTTTCCTCAGATTAAAGCCACGAAACGAGTTTTTATAAAAATATTTATCTCCCTTTTACATTATTGCATCATAAGTTAATTACTTTAAGGCTTAAATATTGCTTAGAACTGAAATTACTATAAAAGTTCAAGCTAGACGACGATCAAAATAAGATAACCTTTTCCTACACCAGATTCTTCTGTGCAACCTTAACCCCTTCCGGTAAAATGATGAATATAACTCGTCTTCTGTTTTTCATGCCATACTGCGCAATGACGAGTTATACTTGTCATGCGACTGAGGTTACTGTTGAATATAATAATAAATTTGTTTAAAATCTCTAGTGTACCGAATCCAGCAGCAATGTTATTACTTAAGTTTATATCATAAATCACTATCACATATTTTTTACTGTTAGATTGTCTTGTACAAGTCCGGTCAAATCATTTTATTGTTAGTCAGTGGCTTTCATTCTCATTTAGGGAGCACATTGGTCTCATTAAAGAAAAACATATTGTGAAATAAACACTGTAAAAAATAAGAGTAGTGCAGACTATGAAGATCAAGGTGACTGAAGGGATTTTGAAAAGTCAGAAGAAATAAGTATACATTTACTTGATACTGAATATGAAACTAATGATAGTGAAATATTACCAAGAAGACGAAAACGTGCTTAACGACTAATAAGTGATTTTAATGAATACTCTGGAGTCATAAACATGTCATCAGAAGAAAGGATTTGGAAGGTAATAGGTAATGTAGATAGATAAAAAAAAATAGATAATCAATCCAAATTCATGTTCTTCATGCATCTGTAACATATTGTGAATAGACAGATAATAGATTCGAAGTCATAAGAGAATTTTGAAGAAAAGTTGAGTATGAACTTAAGAATTACATTTATATATATATCAATAATATAATTTCACTTAACAAAATGTAAGAATTATAAAATAAACTTCCTTAAATCAAAATTAAATTATTATTCCAAGCTCAATTTTTCCTTATTAAATTTTACTGTAAGGGTTTAATATAAATTAAATCAGATTGATGTAGAAATATTATTACTTTATTAATTCCTCTATGCCTCTTTCAACTTTTCTTTTTCTATTATAAAAGATTTTTTAGTAAAGACTTTTTCAGATTCATCAAAAAAAATTATTTTGAAATTCCTGCTGTCCTTTCCCTTGCCACTTTTCGAATGTTTCGAGAACACCTTTCATTGAACTTCTCAAATTTGGCCACTTTGAATGCATTCATACTTTGTTTCACAATGTATCAGCAATTAGTTTTCTTCAGTGTCAAATTGTTTTTACCTTCTTTTCAGAATCCGGTACTCATTCCCAATCGGACCTTTCAAGTCCGACCGCCATTTGCATTTCCACTTATCGTATTACGTTATTTCCATTGCCAGTCAGGTTGGAGCATCGTGAACTCGGAGGTGAAATCTCGTAACCTTGGATGGCATCTTGTGTTACTTTCCATCATTTGGGTAAGAGGGCTCAAGTGAAGAGAGAATGCCTGTCAATTTGTCAAACAACACCTTACGGATTTGAGGTATTAGGAAAGATGACCTTTTCTGCCCCTCATGCCTTGTGAAAGACTAATCAGTTACCAATTCGATGAATGGAGAAAATGAATTTTTTTTTCGGTTTAAGAAAATGTATAAGGAGATTTTTCTTCACCAGTTTTTGTTTTGATTTCTTGCTCAATGCGTTTGTGGTTTTAATTCGGTTTCTTTGTGTTATTTTAAATTAAACTTAAAGTTATCATTGCTATTTCTTCAGCACTTTCTTAAATTCTAATGCATTTTGTAATTATCAAATTAATGATTCAGAATTATCTATGTATTCAACAGAATTTTATATAATGTAACTTTTTATGGTTATCAGTAAAAACCAGAACAAGATTTGTCCATTCGTAATAATTTCATAAATTTTCAAATAAAATTTATGTTTACACTATAAATTTTACTGGGTAATAGAGTTGAAACTAAAATTTATTTGTGTTGTATCTGAGCAATCGATACCATGCCCCTTTGCTTCTAATAGCCACTTTGAGTCCAAGTCAAAGTGATTTCTGCATCCAACTGATCAGTACGTACATTTAAAATGCTTTTAAAGTAATATTAAAATAAGACAAACTACAGAGCATCATTTACATTAATCATTCGTTTTAATTAAAAACAGAAAAATCGATGCGATGTATAAAACCAAAAATTTATTCTTAAAATTTATTGCTGTCTTTAGAGATGGTAAAAATATGAGCATTCATACCATAACCGCAACGGAGACTGTTTTTTCATTCGGGGAAACTAGAGTAATTTTGATCGATTTAAATCTGCGAGATAAATGATTTGATAACGAAGAAAGTGTACACGTATTTATTGGATTTACTATCAAGCTCAAATACGATAGAAAGGGTGGACTTCTGAAATTTCATTTCCACACAATTCGTTGACAACTGAAGACAGAAAAGTAGCTTAAAATAAGCAAATTATCACCTCGCTATAATATATATATATATATGAGAGTTTTTCTTTGGTTCCAATTTCTTAGAAGTTAAGGTTTGAAAATCTCTATTCAGCTTCTAATTGCGACAAATTTTTTAACTTGAGAATCCTCGTGAGAAAGTTCTCATTGGTTGCATTTTCTTTCACTCGCATTGTTCCTATAAAATTAGAGATAGAAATGATAGAGAAGTTGGCAATTTTCTTTTCCTTCTATTTCCGGAAGTATAGAGCATGCATTCATCTTCCAGCTTGCTTGCAGAATTTTTTTCATCTAACGCACATATAAAATATACTCTAAACAATTAAAATTTTGGAATCTTATATGTTTATAGACATGGTGATTAAAAACTAATTTTGTGATTTCCGAATATTATGAATTATGAAATATTATGTTTTTATTCATCATAATTTTTTACAATGTGATAATATTGTTTTTATATTGTGGCATTATCACGCATAAATTGCTTGGGAAACAATACATGCTATATTCATTAACAGTGACAAGCCTATTTAATTTTGAAAAAATTTATAGATTTTATACGATAGAAGACGATATGACATATTATGGTGCCAACAAAAAATATGCTATTAATTTTTGTAGAATGTAGTATGTTCTTTAATTTTTTTCATACGAATGGCATTTAAGTTGCGATAAAATGTTTAGTCCTAATTTTAATGCATATGTTAATATTTTTTAGTATAAAAAATACTATTTAAAAATTAGTGTGAAAATTTAACTGATTATTGATCGCTAATCATCTTTGGTTAACAGGCGGTTCACTGACATTATTTATTGTGTGTTTATTTTACTAAATCTTTTATGCAAAACTTGATATTCGCAATTGCCACAAAAAAATATTTTTAAGCATTAAATCCGTAATTTTTAATTTCATTTTAATCTTTATACTTAACTTGATGTTTATGCCTCCCTTAGCAAAGTATTTTTAGCATCAAATTGTGACTGTCATTTTAATAGATTAACTCTTGTTCTGTTTAGTATATATATTAACCTTAATGATCGAGTCTAATCCTATGGTAGTAGAATGCCCCTAAACACTAAATCTGACATCTATTTCAAATAGTGCGTTTTCTATTGCTATAATATAATTTTATTTCCTGTTTCTTCGTAAAACCTGAGCATATAAGTTATCGAATCTTTCTTCTTTAGCTTTTTAAGAAAATCACGCGCTTTTAATTTTACTGGCATAACAAAAAATGTTGAATTTCACTGCAAAAATAAAGTCTATTGTTGAAATATATGTAAAAAAATTTAAAAAAATTGGAAAGATGTCGAAATTTAGAAAGAAAAAAAAATTCTCTGCAATGGCATTAAAAACTTTTTGATTTTAAAATGGTGTAAAAATCAATCTTGTTTTGTAGTACTTTCATTAGTTAATATGAAAAACCTCTAACTGTCTCTTAACCTTTAATTAGTTTTAAAAAATTAAAAATCAGCCTAAAATGAGAATTTCCAACCTTTGAAATATATGTGTGCTCAATTTGGTAGATCTAGGTGAAATGCTTTGTCCTGTAGAGTTCCAAACACATACAAAAAAAAATACATGCAAATTCAAGTTTGTGATTAGAAGAAATAAAAGAATTGCATTTGGAAAGAAATTATCGTATTATTAAGGTAGAGGATTTAAGCAGCCAATTATTTTTACTGCATTTCGTTTCCTCCCTTTCGTAAAAAAATAATGAATATAAAAGAAAAATAATTATGCATAGGATTCATTTGTTTTCTAAAATAATGCAACAACAGCAAACAGAAGACGGATTGAAATAATATGTGCCATAACTGAAAGCAGCCCTGAAGCAACAACGAAGCCCAAATTGCAGCACTCAATTACAAGAAAGAATTAAATATTGTAATTATGCAGTTTATGTGGTTGGAACAATTGGAAGCTTGAATGAACCAAATTGTTTTCGGCCAGAGGGGAGGTTGCAAATGTAAGTTACGGTAATTCGATGGTAGAAGGTCATTCAACAATTGGAACATTTCGTGATTTGCTTTTTGGTGTCGCCCGAGCAAAATTTCCATTTCAATTCTTATTATGATTCTTTGTGCGTCTATATTAAAAAGGTCACACAGTACTCTCGGATTGTTTACGAGCTTATATGAACATCTCTACATCTAAATTAAACTGAAAGTTCTTCATTGAATGTATGAAGAATATGGATACAAATCGTACTGATATGACACACAAAAAACACACTTAATTTGTTTGATTTGAGAATTCATTGCATATTTAGAAGTAAAGAAAAAGATAATGTATTCTTACATATTTAACTGCATAAAAATGCATGTTTCTCATGTATCTGTTAAAATTTCTTAAATATCTCACTCAGCTTTAATATTTACTAATTTTTACTCTCTCGTGTATAAGATATGCAAAGAGAAAGTATTGTAATCTCAAATATTCCGACCTCGAGATTTTGGCGAATCTCCACTTCTCAGACCTCTCTAAATCCAGAAAACATACAGGGTGTTTATTTAGTTTTGTTACCATTTTGATGTTTAATAACTCATAAAATAATAAAGATAGATTAAAATTAATAACATAAATGGTTAAATAGATTCAAAAAGTTTCATGACCCTTGTCAATGAACTTCCACATGTGCCCCCTTCGTCGCACGGAGAATATCAAGTCGATAGTCAATTTCACGCCAGGTAACGGCAAGCATGTCGGTAACCACAGAGCTTATTGCGGTTGTAATTCTGGCTTTTAGGTCATCAATGTTCGACACTCTCCTCCTGAAAACGTTGTCTTTTACAAACCCACCAAAGGAAACATTCCAGCGGTGTTATGTCAGGTGATCTGGGTGGTCAAGGAATTGGACCTCCTCGCCCAATCCATCTTCCTGGAAAATGGCCATTCAAAGAAGTACGAACGATGGTACCCCAATGAAGTGGCGCACCATTTTGTTGCAAAAAGACATGTGGCTGAAGCTCTTCTAGTTGTGGAAATACGAAGTTTTCCAACATGTCTAAGTATACGACTGCTGAGACCGTCTTTTCTGTAAAAAAGAAAGGCCCAATGACTCGGACGATCAAAACGCTTGTTCGATTTTCTTGTATTTGTTGTTAAGTACATCCTAACTATTAATCTATAAAAATCGCTGTTTAATTACATGTTACAGATCGATATATAAAATTTTATTCGCGTATATCCAAGAAATATATTCAAATTTATTATTTCATCAGATTTATCAAAAATCCGCATGCAAATGAAAATATTAAAAACAGTATGGCGAATAGCAATAAAATTTGCGCTTTTAATTATAAAAAGAATGTTTCAAGAATTAATTCTTTAATGAATTATTAAAACTAGAACACAATTTCTATCGAATGGAATTTTTAATGTATCTTCTGATTTACTTCATTTATTATTTATTGAAACGTGAACAGAATCTCTAGGAAGTGGATTTCTATTTTCAATTTACTCCATTTATCATTTTATATATGTTACTTAATTTTAATATGGATAAATTTGTGGCCAATATCAAAACAACCTGGAAGATAAATTAGTTTTTAATTAAGAAAAGATATTTTTTTTTCTAAAATGCAGCATGCTTGAAGAAGTCGGAAATTTTGAAATGCAATTCATTTAATAGTAAAGATCGTTCGAAGTAAAAATTTATGAAATTTTCTGTTTTGATGGTATAAAGTAGTTTCTATATCGAAAACATATTCTGATATTTAAAAAGAATTATCGGAAAAACAATTATAAATGCATGAGTTGTTTAGTCATGCGATTAATTTAGTTAGATTTACGCTTGATTTGAAACAATATGTTTAATATTTCAGCGTGTGACTTGCTGGTTTAAACTTTAATGAAATGTAGAGGCAGACACTTGAACAGACATACTCTGATCTAACTTCCCAAACATACTAACCAGGAAACTTCTGAACCATAAAGAACCATAAGAGAACAGTTGCGTGATGATGGTGGTCGTTCATTGTAACCGTGTATCGAACCTATAGTCTTTGTTTAGTGAAACCATTTCTAAGCTAATGTAATCTTAATTAAATGATAAAAGTAGCATTCTAAGATCAGACAAAATACTTTTAGCTTAGTTTTTTCATAGTGAAAAGAGAGAGTATAGCTTTCCTCCATAAAACCGATTTCTAGATGTTTGTGAAGCTTCAGATTTTAAAAGTCACCGGCTCTGACAAAAATATTTTTATCGAATTATTCTACTAACTTATAAACACTGAAATTATATATTTAAGATTTATAGTTATTCTTTAAAAAATTAAGCTGCCATTTTTGCACCTTTGAGAATATAAATCCTGATTACCCATCTTAATTCGAAAATTCTATTTTGGCCTTTAATTTATTAATGAATGATAATTTTTTTAAAAGTTCTTTTGAGTTCCTAAGAACTAATTCTACTTCATCTAAGAATCTTTAGGCCGTTAGAAAAAATCTAAAATTATTAAAATTTGTAAAGTCAAATTGTTTACTTCATCCTACGCAAGATATAAAATCAAGATATTTTAATCATAAGAAATTTTAACTGCAAAATTCTGATGTGTTTTCTCATTTAGGTGTACCGAATTCGGAAAACAGTTTTGAAATGAAGTCTGTATAGTCCTTGTATATTTCTGTACTCGACAACAAAAATGTACAATTAACTATAAGGATGGAATTTCGTATGTGTTTTTTGATCTTTAGTATGTCAACAAAATAGCAGAATAACAGTTACACTCAAATTGTTTGAGAAAGTCCTCTCGCTAGAATTCTGTCAATCAATTTATACATCAGCATTTGAACATGATAATTGAGACGCGCATTGAACTCATTAACATATAATCTTATCAGAATTGCTGAAATATGACAGAGTTTGAAATGAAATGTATCATCAATTTAACTGTCAAATTATAATCTTACATATGTAAACGCATTAACTCAAAAACTCTATAATATAGATGTATGAATTTTAGTGTGTGTACCAAGATTGTTGAGCAATGTGAAATGTTGGATAAAACCGATCAGAAGGAAAAGTGACTAATCCGAAAGGTATGTTTTTTTTAAAAGTATACCATAAAAATTTACCGCAGAGTCGAAGTACAAGAGAAAATAGCTGTGTAGTTTTATGCTAATTGAGACGATAGCATCTTATTTATAAACCAGATACGGAAAGGATAATCAAATTAAAATGATAAGTAATTCGCATTTAAAATGAACCAGTTAGTTGTTAAAGAAACAAATGATACATTCAACTTAATCAAAAACGCCTGCTTTAAGTATAAAATTTACCAATGATTCAAATGAGATATAATATAAAATAACACATTAAAACATTCGTCGAATTTCGTGTTTATGAGTACTCCAATTGAAATTAGGGATCTAAAATCGTAATAATGCTTCCATATCTGTCAGATTTACAGCCATTTAACAATTCATGTCTCCACTATCTGCGTTGCCATCTCACATCACACCAGCCCATACGACAACGCTTGCCCTGCTTTACATTACAGCATTTTGAACCTAATTACATAATGTATTAAATCGCATTTACGACTCGAATTGAACTCGAGGATGTTACCTAATTACTGAAATTGAAGGCCTTAAATTCTAAAATCCGCTGTGGACACCGCCAGAGAAAGTCGTAAAAGCTTTTTTTTCCGTATATACTTTTGTGAGCCATAAAAGGCCGAAAAGAACAATGAATTCAAGGACCACCCGAGTTGAGTTTCTTTATCCGATTAAAAGGTCATTCTAAACGGTGGGTCACGAATAACTTAAAGGGTTATCGTGTCACCGTGTAAGGTAACTCATGTGACATGAGAAAGTTGCAGCGGCTCGGAAAATATTAGAAGACAGATTATAATATGGTTATGGCACTGGTGAAAGGAATATGGTAATGTGGAATGTTTTGTTTGTGTGTTTTTAGAAGGCTTGGGTTTTCGATTTGTGATCTGCTTTCAGTGCCTTTGTATTTTCAAAGTTTATAACAAAACGGTGGAACGAACAATAGTTTAATAATTCTTTAATTGAAATAGTTTTGTTTTTAAGTTATTTTGAACCGTAACATATTTAATTTAGGAATAATAAAGAAAAAAAATTATGATATTGTAACGAAACTTGATCTCACTTGGCGTGGACTGAATGGCTGTGATAGAATGCTATGAACTAAAAGTTGAATAGAAACAATTTTTAGGTAAGTTGCCTAAAAATTGTTTTGTTATTGATTTACTTTCGGTTATTTCTCTTTTGTTCTTGAATGTTCTTATAATTTCTGTATCTTACTAATCTGGGAGATTCGAATAATATCGCCTTATGGATAAAAACAGATGGATATAAGGTTCAGTTCCTTGAATCAAGTCTCGAATTGAGATTACGAGTGTTATCTTTGACTTTAGCTAACACACACGGTTTATCTACGCTAATTTCATGTACAAGACAATATATTAAAGAAATATAAGAGATTTAACGTGTTCTCGATACATTTACTTATATTTATTTCCTTGTGCATCCATTAATCATGTCAGACATTATGGAATTTTGACAGCTTCATAAAAGTAGGATAAAATTGACTTATAAAGTCAGATGACATTAAAAATTATTTAAATATTTGCCACTTTTTGGAGATCAGTTATATCGTCTAAAATATTGATTGGGCTAAATTTTAGTTAAATTTTTCCATAATTTAATATTTATGATTTCTTCAATAAAGTAATTTTAAGCATCAAATCGAGATTAAAACTGTGGTATTTTAATAGTCTTTCTCCTGTTCTGCTTATTGCGTGAATGACATTTATAATGGAGTCGAATTCCATGATGTCATAATAACATTAAAAATGTAGCTGTCATAGTAATCTATCTCCTAATTGCATGTTGTTTTTCAAGGTACTGGAATTTATTAATACAGCATACAAATCTAATACAGCATATAAATTCTGCAGACAATAATTTTTGTTTCCTTTGATTTTAAGCAATTGAAGAAAATCCCTCAATTAAATATTTAATGAAAACCAGTTTGAATTTCATTGCAAAAACAAAAGTAGTGCTAAGAATTTTGCAAAAACTTTTTTTTTAGAAATTTGATAACATTTAAGAAAAATTCACATGGCAATTAAATGTTTCCATTACAACGACTAATTTTTGAAAAATTTAAATTGGTTAAAAATTAATTCATTTTACTAATATTTTGGGAGCTATAAAAACACCAAATAAACTTGATTTTTTAATTAAAATTTTTAAAAACGCTCTGAGATACACATTTCAACCTTATTTATTCTCTTGGCCAAACGGTATAGCTTGTAGAACATCGAAAGACAGGCCGACACACAGATACACTCTCCCTAATTATTTGTTTCATCCCAAAGACCTTTTTAAGTTTTAATAGCAATTCTTTTAAATGATAAATAGCTCTTAAAAATTTTGAATATATGGTCTTTAAATCATAAATATGTTTATCTTTTTCATGCAAATTAAAATTATAACAATTTTTTCCGTAGAATACTTTACCAATAGTTTATGCTATCAAATTTATTTTTATAACTTTTTTTATTTTATTTGGTTAAAAGCAATTTTGTAATCATCAAAAAAAATCGATCATCTTTTGATGCATTTTCTACTTTCAGAACTTCATCTGGCCCAAAACGGAAACGCATTTCTAGAATTATATCTGTAAACGTGACTGACACCATATCTCAAATTTGAAACAAAAATCCGAAATGTAGAAAGATAGATGAAATTTGGTATACAACCTTTGAACCAAAATAAATAAAAGATTTAAATTAAATAGTTCAGAACTTTACAGTCCATGAATTTTTCCTCTTATATTAAATTTACTTCACTCCAGTTTTCGGAAATTTTACTAGTGGAAAATATTTTAACTAAAAGTAGGAAAATGTATCTTAGATTAAAAAGTGTGGGTTAATTATGAGGGCTAATTATACGGAATTATTTCTAATTTAAAATATCAGTAAGCAATGAATTATGACTTAATTAGAATTAATCAACATTTGCTTAGAATATGAAAAATAATCTTTTGGTATATAAAAAAGGCACTAGAATCGTCAAAGAATCCAACCTCTATACTTTTAAGAATTTCTAGGTTTCAGCCATTCAAAATAATTTTCTAAGTGCAAAAAATAATTCCATTTGATTTCAAAAGTAATCCTATAAAACTATCCCAAATTAACTTAGTCACTAAAGGATTATCGCAGGTGATTTTTCGATATGAAATATTGGTAATTTTCAACGATAAATTGGAAAAATTCACTCAAAGAAAACGATTTTTACGCCAAGTTAGAATTTTTAAATTTATTTTTAGTGATGGTAGATTTACAGTCTAATTACTGTTTTCCAAATATATTTGAAAATTTATTTCCAATATTATCCGCAATAACTTTCTCATAGATATATGAACTTATTATCTACAGTGAGCAAAATCTCAAAGCTCAAATAAATAGAAACTGAATAGAATATTTTGATTGAATATGAATAGCAACACAAAAGAAAAAAACAATCCTTTTAAATATACCGTTATTTTGTTTATTTTCATAATATAATGAAAAAAAATTCATGGTTTAGAAATTTCAATCCTAATTGGCAGATGTGGTATAAAATAAGATTCATGTAAACAATATCGGTGTTAACATCAATTCATTCACATAGCTTATTTTCCTTTCTAATTATTAAGTTATATATGCACCGGGATATTTCCAAAAAATAATTTTTCGAAACTTAAGGTCATCTAAAACATCAAAATACAGCAAAGTCTTGAGTTTGGAATTTTTGATAATTGTATTATTCTCTATTTTTACATTTTACACGCAAGAAGGTGGAGGAATAAAAGGACCTATGTCCATTAACCAAATTGCAATTTTAGGAGCCGAGTTTTCGCCAAATATATAATCTTGACAATTTTTATTGTGACCTTGCAAGTCATTTGTTGCCATTCAAGATATCGAATATTTGACTTGTTTTCAGCAAGTTGACACTATTTTTTTCTTTCTTTGCGCTAATACTAGAACTAATCTTAAGTGTTGCAAAAAAAAAAAAAAGTGTTTACAAGAAATTATAAGTCGGAAATTGAAAAAAAAAAATGTTTTTATAGTAATTTAGATTCTGTGGTGGAACAAGTTTTTATATGAAGTACAAATGGAATTCAAAAGTCCTAATTTATTTTTTTTAAATATTTGTTCTTTAATAAATTTTAATACCTTTAGAATTCAACATTACATTCTCTTACTTATGCCAATTAAGGTCAGTCGATGGATTTAGCTTTCTAAAAATTGCATTGATAACACACTGATATTTTTTTAAAAAGGTCTTGAGATACTAATTATATATAAAAGTTGGAGGTTTATCAATTAATAGAGTAATCCTTCATTATTTGTTTTTATTAAATAAACTACCAACTTAAGCCTCCAATCAATTTATTTAATTCTTTTCCTCCTTCTTATAATAAAGCTTTTTTTTTAAAAAACTTATTTATTTTGAGTTGTTGATCGTGAATCCAAAATTAATTATTTTTATATCATTATATGGATTATTTTGAATCAAGAAATTCGAACCTAATTATAAGTTCCAGTTGCATCCAATTGTTCTCTGAAAATTCAATTAAATTGACCCATTTTTTTTCCATTGAGTGCTAATTAACTCTTAACTCTAATCACGAAAGAGTGATTTGCATTTTATAAATGATGATTGTATGTATTGTTTCAATGTAGAAGTCGATAGAATTTTAAATATATTTTGTAAGTATGATTCTCTTTTTACGCAGATCTATATATTCCTTTCAAAATCATAAAACACCAACTATTTGTCGTATTTTTATGAAGAATTGCGAAGTATTACTTAAATTCATAAATAAAGGGAAGATTGCATATTATAGCAGATAACTGTGGTATAAATGTTTACAGTCAAGCAGTATTATGAAGATAATGTTTTTAGGATGGTATGCTATCTATAAATTGTATATTGTACGAAACGGATATAATTCATATAGAATGAAAAAAAAATTATTCAAGAATAGGATATTAAATCACATTTGAATTTACACTTTAGAACACAAATCATTGTGATTGAAATTCATTATTCGAAAATGTATTGTGCTGTGCATAACTTTAATATATTCATGAACATCTATGGTAATATGTGTATTTAGTAAATTCGATTCATCTGGCCCTTACGAAAGAACTCATTAATCACATCTTTATGTACACTTCATCATAAAAAGATAACATAGAATTAAAAAAATTTGTAAAGAAAAATAGAAGCAATCAATTATTTGATGTCTACTCGTTGTACACTATCTTTAGAAAAAATAATTTTCACCATAAATAACAAACTACATGCTTTAAACTTGAGAATATTCCTGTTTCGATGGTGCCTTTTTTTTGAAAAATTATTATGTTCTAAAAATAGCAAATTTCAATGGCATGCAAATAAATTTCTTCAACTTTTGAGATTAGAGATAGCTTCGAATTTACAAATTACATATATTTTAATGCTATTCTGTGGATAGAACATCTGGCAACTTTACTGTACTAAATATTGATCTTATGGAATATCTTTCTTTTAATCTCCCAGCTGTTCGATCTGGTTGATGTCCAGACGGCTGCGATGATATTTGCAATTGATTTTTAGCATGATATAAAAGCCATTTAATACCCAAATAAAGTTATATACAATATGTATATGTATAAAATGGTATTCATTGTATTAATGGATATCATCTCTTCAGAATATTCACTAAAGCAAAAAAAAAACCGGTAAGACATAAAAGAACCTCAAACTGAAAATGTGAAATTTATTGTTATTTTATTTAAAAACTCCAATAATTTAAAGGAAAAAAATAACTATATTACGGAATTCAAATAACAAAAACATCAAATTTGAGAAAAAAACTTCACTTCGCTTTAACTTCAACGAACTGAAGAAATTTATTATTTTCTTTTTCTATGTTACAATCTGTAACAATAAATCAGCATCCAGCTTATAATTCTTTGCATTACTAATTTCATAAATAAGTTTTCTTCATCTGTACAGTGAATTAATTAATTACTCTTAAACAAATGTAATCATAATGACAGAATAAGCATATTTATAAAAATATTGAAACAGAAATTAAAATTTTTCCATAAATATATATCGCAAAACTTTTACGGAAAATGTTTGATTAACAGTAGAACACACTTTTAATAAAACTCTCGCTATTTCAGAGAAATCTTTTTTTATTTCTGCATCAGCAAGTTAATTACTTGAATATAATTTCTGAGTAATCAGATTTAGAATTGCAAATAGAACGAAGAAAAACATAAAAAGAAGCTTTCAGATTTCAAAACAAACAAGACAGCTAGAGGTAAATCTTAAGAATTTATCCTTATGATAAACCCTTCTTTTCAAAATTTGCGACTAGCTCTCATAAAAGAACCTTTTTGATTTAGATTAGAAATGAAAAATATCTTTAAAACTTTTACAGATACAAAACTTGAACTACATTTCCCGATAATAATTTTTTTAAAATTTCTTACATAATTATTAATTTTTCTGTTTAGTTTTATTCTTCAATCAAACCTTTTGTTAGTTTCAGAAAACGATAATTTCAATAGTTTTTAAAGCAGTAAATTATGAGATGATAAATTCGATAATTTTTAAAAATAACTGATCACAAAGCGATAATTTTTTTTAAGTAAAGGAAACTAAATAATACCAATAAATAAATAAAATTAATTAATTTGTTTATTGATTTAAAAATAATTAGATAAATTTTCCAAACGTTTTATAATTTTTAATAATTATATTTTAAGATTGTTTTAAATAATGAGTCGGAACTCAAAAATGCATACATCTGGAGGAAAATTATGCTTACATTAAAAGTTTATATAACTAACATTAATCTGATATTAAAACATATATTTTATTTCTGTGTAGAGTGCTCGTACTGAAAACAGTTTGAGTTTTCGATTTGTAGTATAGCGATAAAAATTAGACCATATCAATTTGTTTCCAAATTGTAATACTCATCTTACAACAGATGAAAAATTCCTAGCTGGAAGGCAAAGGCAGATTCCTTTTCATTTAAATATTGTTTTCACATTCTTTTCAATTTTTGGACAAAAAGAATTAAGTATTTCCTTCTGAAATAACCATAGATAATAATTTTATTGATATTGCATAATTCAATATTTATTGAAAAATAAGAAAAATTAAGGTAACATAAACTATAAAAATAATGTACAGACATTTTTATATTATTGAAAAGCTTAAATGTTTTTAAGCAAATGCAAAAAAGATTGTATCAGTCGTCAAAATTTATCTCCTATCAAAACTAAAAATTTATCTCCTGCCCTTTAAACATATTTGAAGAAATTAACAATCGATTGTAATTATTTTTATTTCAATTAAATGCATAGAATAACGTTTATGATACAAATTAAGAATTTATGCAGGGAATAATATTTAATTTTTTCAATTATGCTGGAGAAAAATCGTCTGCTTTTTAAAAAATTAATATTGGAATTTAGATCTTACCTGTTGTGCATTTGAGTATTTCAATTTTAACGATTGGAATAAAAGGGAATATATTATAAGTAAAAAAAGAACTTCAATACTAAGAAGTATTTTTGTGCATGTCATTGAAATTTTAGGCTTACTCTAATGCCATTGGATAACATATTCAATAGACTAATATGACATTTTTGGTGATTAATCGCTGCTTGAATGAATATGAATTTGGCAAATTGTGAGCGATTAATCGCTCTTATGTGAATTAATACCCATATTTCTGTTAAAGCTATAACTGATTTCTTTTTTTAATACAATATACTCTCAATAATGCGGCAGCTATCAAGCTAAAGTATCAGCTAATTTACGAAATATCGGGACAACGAGATGCATTAAAAATGCATTTGAAAAATAAAAGTTATGCTTATTGAACAATATATGCAGAATGATTCAGAAAATTATTCTTCATGAAATGATTATTGCATAATACAATTCAAATTTTAAGCAACATAATATTTTACGCTTTGACAACTGATTTTCTGTATCAAATTTACTGATCACTATAAAAGTATAATTATAAGTATTATAAGTATTTCCTTTAGATTATAAATTATCATTAGAATTATTTTTTATAAGATGTTAATTGAATTATTCCGACAATATTTAATTATATAAAAAAGTCTACTGCCTCAAAAAAAAATACTTGAAAATAGTTAAAAAGATTCATTGTAATTACTCATAATAGTTAAATAGTTAATAACACTCTTAATAGTTAGGCGGGTTTCGTGATCAGTAAGATAGTGT
>JAPMOR010073754.1:2093369-2122170 GCA_026543865.1 Argiope aurantia | reverse complement strand
AAGAAATGTAAAGAAGCAAGAAGAAAGAAGAAGTGTAAAGAAGCAAGAAGAAAGAAGAAATGTAAAGAAACAAGAAGAAAGAAGAAATGTAAAGAAGCAAGAAGAAAGTAGAAATGTAAAGAAGAAAGAAGTTCAAACTCAATTAAATTGAGTAATGTAAATGTTACGTATGTTACAATTTTTAAATTGATTATATCTCATTTCTATAAGAAGTGGATATTATTTTTTACAGTTTTGCAAGTGGTTTAAAATACGGTATTATGTTGCACCTTAAGATGGGAACGTGAAATAAAGTAAAACATTAATTTTTAAAAACACGAGTCCTGCAATTTTTAATGAATAAATGCGATAGTTGCTATTATTACTATTGGCATTTTTGATGTTTTGACAACTTAAAGAATATATGAACATTTTTTTTTCTTGCCAAAACTATTTATTAAAAGGGCTTACACATAACTTTTCATGCAAACTCTGTTCTGCCTTTAAGTATTCTGAGATACAATGTTATTTGGCCTAAAGCAAACAATATATTTAAATTTTAAAAAAATAACTGAAATATTACTTGAGATTAACTTCCGCAGGTCCGAATATATTTTTTTTATTGAAATTATCTTTCAAAGGCATAATTCGCTCTTTCACTGAAAAAAAAAATCTAAGAATCAAAAAGATCATGAAGAAATTATTTACATACTACAAGGCAGTCTTTAATTTTTCTTAATAGCGAACAACAAAAATATATGAAATTTACATTAAGCTTACTGAACTACTTTCTCTCGCTCTCTTTCTTTCACTGATTGTTGGATGGACAACTGCAACAAGTCAGTTGATCTGCCACGAATAAAATGAAACAGAAATAAAGCTTTCCCTATTTCTTTATTTTATCCTAATAAAATATTATAACGCAAATAAAAATTAGTGTTTAAAAGATGTAATGTAACATTTCTTAATGGAGATTTCTTTTATTCTAAACATTTTAGGAGGAAATGAAGGGGGGAAAATCCCCAATATGTTTCAAAGTTCAGCGTGGAGATTGATAAGGGATACTGAAACATAAAAACAAGCTGAAACGATATAAGGAAGCATGACATAATTATAACTAAGCGCACGTAACTCAGATGAGCACGTATGCGGCTGTAAGTGGATATCATACTTGCCATTGAAATTCGTTTGGAGTACATGGACAAGATAGAGCGGACCAACATTATCGCAGGAATTTATGCACAACAATTGTAAACATCGGATGAAATCTATGACTGGAGGTGATTAAGAATGAAGAGTTTCTATTCCTTTTCGGTTTCTCATACTTGCAACGGCTTATTTTCTTCAGCTTACTCGGGTGGCGTTTCTAGTCATACACTCCTCTTTTTCTTTTTTGTATACAAATACACAGAAAGAAAGTATTGTAATAGACAAATAATTCGATCCCTAGATTTTAAAAGTTTCCACGTTTCAGACCCCCCCCCCCTTCTCCAAATGCGAAAAACACATTTTTAGTATTATGTCTATCTGTCTGTGAACACGAAAATTCGAAAACACTATGAGCTACAGGAATGAAATTTATTATATGGACTTGATGCTAAGTTTGTAGATTTCTATCAGATTTTGAACAAAATCCATTCAAAGAAAGTTTGTCGATCCATCTGTCCATCTATGAATGATATGATAACTACAGAATGTAAAGAACTGGATAGATAAAAATTGATACACAGGCTTAACATCTAAAATATAGATTTTAAAATATTAAAATAAAATGAAATGAAATATATTTAATATATAAATATAAATTTTGAGCCAAATTTCCGCCGTCTGTCAATTTGTATTTTCTCATGCATCTAATCTCAAATAACTCAAAAACGAAATGAGTAAAATTAATGAAATTTGGTATGTGATCTTGTGACTACAATTGTAAGTTCGGGGGGAAAAAAGGCATCCAAAACATATTTTCAATTTATTTCTTATTGACGCCAAAGCTTGCATTATAGATTCAATGAAAATGTTAAATTTATGGATTATGTCAAAGATGGTTATTTCATAATTACTGTATACTTAAAGTCATGCAAAACAATTTTTATACTGAAAGAGGACAGTAACATTCTTATTAGAAGGGATGGTATCCTTATTAGAGACACCACTTCCTCTTTACCTTCCCTTCTAAAAGACTATTCGCGGAATTCAGTCATTTATAGCTTTGTTAAAATTACGGAAAAGAATTGAAATTCATTAAGTAATTCTGAACATTTTAATCTGTTTAAAAGTAATTTAAATATTTGAATTGAATTTAGTTTTTTAACATGAGAAAGCAATACTTATATACTTAAAATGTGTACTTAACTGTGTATACTTAACTTACTGTGTACTTCTGTATACTTAAGCTGTACGATTTAAGGAATTTCTATAAATTTTGTGGAGATCAGGCTCATTCACCTATGTTACAACTGCTCGTAATGTTATTGTTGTTTTTCCGAAGAGATTTTTCAGTCGAAAGTTTATAGTAACTATCTGAGTGAAAATTCTTGAGTTGAAGCTATAGTCTTCTATCTTTCATAAAAAAAATTTTAAAAAATTTATGTGAAAACAAGATAAATATGTCAAGCATACAATCATTAAAGCACGAATATAACTTTGTATTCTAATTAAAATTTTAAAATGCTTTATGTGTATTTTAATTTAAAATCAAACGCACAAGATTTCTTATATTATCTGTGCCGAGCGGGTCATATTTTCGACTACACCTATTTTGACCCTTGCCCCACAAGGCGGTATCAGTTCGTCCAAGGCCAACTCACCCGCATACGAATTACAAACATATTCCACCGTGCACTTTTTTTTTGGCTATCATGATTTTGCTTAGAAAAGTTCACAAAATTCTGTTTTTATTTAATCATTACTGGTATTTTCTCTTGGCACGTACTTTTGCTAATTATTCAAATTGAAAGATTATTAATTATTCCTAACATAATAATAATCTTGAGTAACAGCTTGCTTTTTTTGCTATAAAGATAATTCAGTGATTAATAATAAAAGATAATGAAATTACTTCTGGTGCTTCGCCATAAAATGCTTTTAATCATTCATAAACAAGTATGACTAATAACCTTCGGGATTAAATTTATTTGATAATACCATAATTATTTAAGAGAAATATATTTATAAAATTTTTACACAATAATCCAGTATATATGTTGCCGTTAAAATGTATAATTCAAAATTTTATAGAATATCTTATATATAATAGCTGATCAGATTAGTTAAGGTGTATAATAATTTAATCCCACACCTTAATTAGGTATTCAATAAAATAATTACTTGTTCTAAGAAATAATTGATGGTAGAAAGTTTAAATGTAATATAAATTATTTAATTTAATTATACAGCATAAAGAATGCTATTTATACAAGATTATAATAAAGTCATTTTTATAAAAGAGATTATTAAAATGACTCTTTGAATAGCATAAAACATTCTGTCTGAAATAAATACATTTTTTAATGTTAGATTGTTAAAAAAATAATACTCAATTTAACTGAATTATGTAGTGTGCAAAATGTTTTATATACCTTCTAATTAGTGGTTCTCATTTATTAGCCGTTTGAATTCAAAATTTTAATTTAGCACATCCTGCATTACGTTATATAATAACTAATATTAGCAGACAAAATGAATGGCTTTAGTTATTTTTACATTTTAACGGTAGTGGATCTTTATTCTGTGAAATAATTAGCTAAAATACAAAGTAACCGATGTTAAATTGGCTTGATTAGTTTAATCAAATATTTCACGGACCTGTCTTATTTGTATATACTTTTCTAATAAAAAAATTCAATATATTTGTATATATAATTATTCATGCTTTCATACTGTTTAGACATACACATCGAAAAAAAACATTTAAGTAAAATTTATTTAAGTAAATTTCGGTTATTTTCAAAGTTGTAATAATACATTATACCTTGTTCAGATTGGCGCAGCATAGCCAGTTTTGGCTCTTGCGCCATAAAAATCGAACATCCATCCATCCTTGTTTAGATTTGTTTTTTTAATTAAGATTTTTTTTATTTAATTATTTTACGCTCATATAAGTTCACTATCAACAGAATGATATATCAGAATGAACAATGATATATCTGAATAAAATATATTTTATTTGTATAGTTTGATTTTCTACTAAAAAAACAGTTTAGGCAGTTATCAACACTCATGAATTTGCCAAAAATCGCCAAGCCGTTGGCACAAAATAATAGCCAATATCTTATTACATATCTTGCACAAGTAATGAATTAAATGCTAAGAAAATTGCATTAAATGAAATTTTAATATTTGCAAGGATCTTAATAGAAAAATAGTAACAATACATTACACTTGGTCATCATTAAGTTGAAATACTTAACCACATGCTACTTAAGTTCCAAAATGTCACTAAAATCTATATATGCAAATGAGTGTGCACATTTTAGCATTTCTTTTCATCTGTCTTTAATTATTTATCAATAATAACTTAAGTGATCAGGAACAGCTCTTATCAAGATGTAAATGCATTAAATAATATTCGTCCTTGCGATAAACGAAAATGTTTTTATCATTGCTATATGAATCTCACATGTTATTTGCACATTAAATATAAGATTCATACTATTATGAAATAGTATTTGAACAGATACTATCTCACAAAACTATTACAAAGTAATGAAATAAAATACTGAGATAAAATTTTAATATGGAATATTTTCAAGGTAATAGATCCAGACGAAAAAATTGTACTGCTTCCTGCTTAATATTTTTCAAATTAAATTACCAAAAAGTAATATTATTGCCTTTCTTCATGATTTTACGAAATCTATTCATTTAACTAAATGATCTTGATGCAATATTTCTTAACTTCGAATTTTAATTATTTAACAATTAAAAAACTTAATTAAGTAGACATGAATATTGAATAATATATTTCCTTTAAAAAAAAAAGAAGCTTCTACTATTGCCCTTTCGGAGAATGTAAGTACCAAGAATTTTAAGCACCACCTTTATGAAAGTAGTAATACGAAATGCTAACGTAAAAAAAGCAACATTTAATTCAACATTGAATTTAAATGCAAGTTATTTTCAAAGATGCAAATTAAAAATTTGTAGAAATGCGTAATAATTTGCTGGTTAGTTACTTTTTAGAACAAAATGTGTAATAAATATTTTTATTTACCGAATCAATTCATTTCCCTGAATGCACCCATTTTATCTTGATATTTTGATAATTTAGCACCAAACAACTTAATTAAGCAGTCCCGAGCACTTAACAACCTGCGTCCCTGTCATAAACAAAGAAATTTCCACCATTTCCATTTGCGTCTCGTCTAGCCATTCGGGCAAATACAAGTCCTAGAAAATTTATGCACACTTTATACAGGTGATGAAATAGAACGTTGAGAAGGAATTTCCGTGATATTCACACTTTGTAGAGCCATCTGCCCAGCACATAACGCATGCTCTTCTCTAACACACGCTTAGAGTGTGTACCAGATAATGGGCCCTCTCAGAACTGAAGCAGGCGCAGCAGTTGGTTGCTCGTAAATGAACTTTACTAGCCTCTCGTCCCTCGATAAGCGCGATATATCCAATAATTCAGTTTAGCTAAGTATTCTGTGTATCGCCTACGCACTTTATAAGCATTCCGTTTACTTCGTACATTAAAGTTTTATGGTGTAATGAGATCGGACCGCGTACATAAAAGCTGGTGTTAGATCCTGCAGCGCCTATTGCAGCTCTCGCTTATAATTAAATCTTAAGAGAAGGAATGGAAGGCCCAAGAACGGTTTTTCCGTTCCGGGAGGACTTTGTTGCTTATCTCCTCGGAATATATAAGTAGATGTCTGAAATGAAATCAATGTAGATGTGATCAAAGGCATGTGGGTTTGCTTTTAAAGATGGAGTCAAAAAATATTAGAGTTGTCTTTTATAAATATAATAAGGCATGGAAGATGTTAGGGATGTTTACTTAATGCTTATTAAAATGGTGATTTATGGGCTTTTAGTGCAACCAGGAGTTGTGCCAGATTAACATTATTACTGTGCCTATTTCACTTACGCATTTAATAGTGGAAAAATTTTCATGATCTTATTTTACTCTTCAAAACATTTTGTTGCTGAAAATTTCAAAATATTTTTTATACGCTTATAAAATTTAAAAGTAGAAAAATAAATTTCTTTACCATTCTGTCAAAATAATTTTTTTGTCCAAAATTTTGAAATATTTTGTGTGAATTCAAAACAGAAATAAATGACTAAGAGAAAGAATTAATTTGTACTGTTTTCAAAGTTAGAAATTAACTGCCTTTGGCGAATAGTTAGTTTACTGTGAATACTAAGTGTGCTTAGTTATAATTATGCATAATCTAACGTTCATGATTCCTTCTTTATTAGAATTAAGTAAGTATAATATGGCATGGATGACACTAAATAAGTTACTTAGAGTTCATTAAAATGGCGATTTATGCATTTTTTAAGTAACTAACTATTGTATATGCCACATAAGGCTCTTATCTACTTTTGTTTATGTTGTTTATGCCATATATGATTGTTATGTACATTTATGAGGGAATTATACTTTACACATGTGACATTTTGTTTTATAACAGAAAAAATTCCATGACTCCGAAATTGGAGAACAAATAAGAAAAGAAGACATTTATGAATGATTAATAAAATTTAATGCAATCAAAGCAGTTATTCAACAATTCTGTTTTTCAATACGATATTTATTTCGGTTGTCGATTTTGCTTTACATTGGGTTGTAAGTTCGGAACTTTTCTATATAAAAAATCTACTTTGTATATAGGTTTGATGCGTACTAAATTTATCAAAATTTCAAGTGCACTTCTGCTATTTTGGTGTGAAAGGTTGAAGAAGTGGTGATGGCTCAAGTGTTGTCATTTGATCAAAGTTTCTTTCATTAACAAATTCATTATAAATACACTTCGAAATCTTGAATGCTTT
The DNA here is from genome assembly GCA_026543865.1 of Argiope aurantia. Classification (NCBI taxonomy): domain Eukaryota; kingdom Metazoa; phylum Arthropoda; class Arachnida; order Araneae; family Araneidae; genus Argiope; species Argiope aurantia. Next base: position 2,115,189 of record JAPMOR010073754.1, on the reverse strand, counting down.
ACAGAGTTTATGAATTGATTTTTCTCAAAACTATCTTTAAACAAATTTTATGATTTATAGCAAATTGCAAAGGGTATTAAATTAGAATAACTGATTTCGGCATTAATGATAACCATATACCCAATATATAATTAGAATTTTTAATTTAGTAAGAATAAAATATTTTATTTTGTAATCGATGAATCGTTCTAATGGCCATACAAGAGAATCGGGTTCATGGTGGCGAATAGCTCCAAGTCGTAATTTATTTAATTTAATTCTTTATTATATTAGTTAGTTTCTTGAGTTTTGATAGGTTTCGCTAGAATTATTTTCCATCTTGGCGAAAATCAGATTCCCAATTTCTTCAGTTTTACTATTTTGATTATCAACGAATGGATACCAGATATTTTTCATTCTAATGCTAAACACCAGGGAGATAGCAGACGTTCTCAGATTGCAAATAGTAAGCTTGATATAATTGCTGAAAACATTAATATAAAGTTTTCATCATTGCACAAACTTGTCCTTAACTTTTATCGTAGAGTAATCGGTCTAATTATTCCATAGCCGTAAGTAATGAATCAAAATTTCGTTTTTAACAAAAGGCGTCTATAAGAGAAAAAGCACATTGTGTTTTGTGAAAACCAAAAATCACTTTCTTTTTAGAGCTCTGTATGAATTCCCCGACGAAATAGTGCTTGGATGAGAGATTAGAAGAAATGGGTTATACTATGGCCGCTATGCTCTCCTTCTATTACACCTCTAGATTTTTTTTTTGGAGTTAAATCAAGGGACTATTCTTGCACATTAGTTCATTATATCCAAATATTAAAATGTAGACTAAGGGATTCTGATCTAGAATTAAATTTGCTAAGATAATGGGGTTTAGTATTCACTCAATTACTGTATTTATAACATTTTACAATAACCGTATCTCTATTATACATTAGTTATAACATAAAATATTTATAACTAAAGGAAGAATTTGCCTTATCCTACACATTGAATAATGCACAAGAAACATTCATTAAAGGATTATGATAAAATGTTAATATCCGGAAAGCATTTACTTGTAGATATGCACCCAGAATAATTATAAATACAAACCAAATCCAGAATTATAAATTATAAATATCTTATTTCCATTTCTTCAGTGTCTTCAATTAGAGATTTTTCAAATTTCAACTATAAATTCTTAAAACGAAATATGATATCCAATCATGATTTCTATTAGTAATAAAAAAATGCATATTTTGATATTAACTAATACCCGAAAGCTAAAGAAACGAAGAATTTCTGCACATATTCTTATAGAACTCAAATTAAATGTATTATTATTCTAATTTACTAAATCACCAAATTTGTGAAAAGAGACTTGGAATGATTTTTTTATCGATGAGATTCGTAATTTAGGGGAAAAAACGAGAAGAAATATAAGATTGTAACAAATATTTTAAATATTAAACAGCTGCGACAGCAAAAAATTAATCTCATACATATAGTAATATATTTTAAGAATAAAATAGAGAGCTTTGAATTTCTCTGTGAGCATTATGCATTAAATATTTTAGTTCTACATTACTCAAAAATACCTCCTTCGTGTACAAGGCGCTCGTTATCGTTTAAATCTGTCTAGGAATATATCATATATCTCGGGATTATTTCAAATTTCACTTTATTCCATTAATTAAAAATGATACATTATATTCTCATGATATTTTCATTATTTTACTTTATATTAATGTATTATTTTTTTTTATAAAATATGAAATCTTAAGTAATATTTCATGTTTAAATCCCTAGTTTTACGTAAATTAATTGACTTGTAATACATAAAATATAATATTCAAAGAAATAGCAATGCAAAATTTTAATAAAATACTTTCGATAAGATTACCTATCTCGGAATATTAAATTCTTATTCTACAAGGAAGGTTTGAAAAAATGATATTAAAATTTAATGCTGAACAAATTGGCATTCTAAATTTTGTAGATTAGTTCAAGTAATCTATCTATAAAATTACGCTATTATATTTCTCATTTTGAATTTTAGATTAGAGTAATTTATATGAATAAAATACTTTGAAGAATGGGTTTTTTTTCTAAAAAGCGGCACAGTAATCTTATATTCTGTTTGAATAAACTTCCAATTTTTTAGTTTAGTTAAATGTCAAATATCAGAGACTGAAACATCCGTAATCGCTATAAGACATTTTTAATTGGCATTTATAATAAAGATTTTGATATCTTGCACAATTTAACAATATTTAATCCCTTAGGAAGCAAGTAAAAATTATAGTTTCGATTTAGATGTTCTTTAATGCTGCATTCATAATTAGAAAGATTTAGTTTTTATAAATTTATTTTCTTTAATGATAGTATATATTTTTTAAAAACTACTTCATGATAGTAAAATCCCTTTTTCTAGATCATAACTACTTTCAATTTTCAATAAGTTATTCCTAACTCTTGTAAATTCTAAATATTTGTATTTTTCTCAACTAATGTATTATGTGAATTTTAAAGTGCAATGCTGCTAAGATAAAATTTAAGTAGCTTCATAGTATTGATTTGCATGGAGTAAATTTAAAACATAATTTCCATCCTCATGTTGTAGATTAAAAAGAATTTTCATTTACAATTTTAATTTCCCAAATAAATTTAATTAAAAGTATTTTTAAACACAATTCTATTAGTGAACGAGCAAAAGAAATTTTAATTTTGAGATCGATCGTTGTTTTAACTGAATACCAGATTGCGCTGCAAGTAATCAATCAAAATTTCATTATTTCATGATTGACTGATAATTAAGTTCTGAAAACATTAAAATAGTGAATCTCATCTAAAAAAACTTCAGTGTACAAAATTTCTATTTTCTAGAATATCTGGCAATGAGCGAAGGATCGATTTCAAATTTTTTTCTTTACAAACATGAAGAAATCAAGATTTAGTAAAATTCTTCGATGATCAAAAAATAATATAGTCTCGCGTTTTTTTTTAATTATTTGCTTACCTTGTTTAATGTTTCATTCAGAATTAGATAAATTCAATCTTTATTTCTTTTGTTTAATAATGGAATGTTTTATTGATTTTTTTATTTATTATAAGCAGTTACTTCTCTGCATTATATTCTTTTTGAAATTAAATCATTTTTCCCTAACGCATCTAAACTTTTACAGCTCTGAAACTGATTCGAAACTAATTTACACAATGATTTTTCAAAAGATATGCTATTAGAAACAATTTAAAAAAAAAAAACTCTATTACTTCGATTGCATAAAACATAAAAATTAACTGGATTCTGCTGCGAACTATAAAGATCTTTCATTTGTATTTTGAATTTCATTAAAAAATATCTTTTCAATGGAATATTTTGTTAATTCTTTTATGAGTTAAAAAATAATGCAAAAATTATTTTGAGTTTTCTAACATTTTTCAAACCTAGAAAAAAAATTCATATTTCGACGCCATGTTTTTATACGTTTTTAAGAGGAAAATTATGTCACTTTTTGTCTAATAATCTTTTTCTTGTGATGTCAGTAACAATATCCTCAGAGAAATTAGTCAAGATATAAGTATTTCATTTGTTATATCTAAAGGCATACTGAGAATTTTTAAAATTTTTTTAAATTATTTCTTTGAACTATCCAGAACGATTTTATCGATTTCCAGTAGAAATCTATTATAAAAAGTCAAGGTATTAGCGAATAGTTACCATAACAAACCCCGCTATCAAGCGGATATATTCACTAGCCACCCACCTCAATATTTTTTTCAAGAAATTCTATTGTTCAAATTCCAAAGGAATTATTCATTTTTTAAATAGATTTTTGAAAAATGATTTAATTTGACCCCTAACTTGAATTAGTTGTATTTTCATTAAAATTTTCCCAATTTAAGATTATTTAACAAACTATTAGGATAACAAACATTGTCGTTGAAAGGTTACTATAAAAATTTTTCATTGTATTTTTCCTTTTAATTATGCAATTCAAATCCCATTGGTATAGTACATTTTCTTATCAAAGATTTATATCGACATGTTTGTAAGTTGATTTACTTTGGTTCCTCACAAGAATTAATCGAACAAAAATCTATTCTAATTTACGATGGCTTAACTAATTATTCAGGTAACCAACATCGCCGTTGAAGAATTATGTTCCATAATCATCCTCTAAATTTTTTTTTTGCCTTTAATTATGTTATTCAAATTCCAAAGGTATTGTACATTTTCTCATTGTATTTTTTCTTTTAATATTGCAATTCAAATTCCAATGGTGTTGCTAATCAAAGATCTATATCAATATTTTTGCAGGAAGATTAACTTTGGTTCTTAACATGAATTAATCGAATTCTCATAAAAATTTATCCTAATCTACGAATCCTTACCGAACCATTTAAATAACAAACATCGTGGTTGAACGATTATGCTCGTTAACCATCCTCACAATGCATTTTTGCTTTTAATTATGTCTCTCAAATTCCAATGGTATTATAAAATTTCTTACATTAGAAATATTTATATGGACACTTTTGTTGGAAGATTTACTTTTGCTCCTTACATGAATCAATCGAATAAAAATCTATCCTAATCTACGATGATCTAACGAACCATTCAGGTGACAAACATCGCCGTTGAACGATTATGTTCATTATCCCTTCTCTCATTGCAGTTTTGCCATTAATTATGTTATTCAAATTCCAATAGTATTGCGCAGTTTCTTACAACATTACAAATATTTGTAACGACATTTTTGTTGGAAGATTTACTTTGGTTATTACATGAATTTAACGAATGAAAATCTGTCCTAATCTATGATGATTTAACGATCTATCCGTTTGACAAACATCGCCGCTGAACAGTTATGTTCACTAACCATCCGCTCAATGCATTTTTGTCTTTCATTACGATATTGAAATTCCAATGGTATTGAATACTTTCTTAAAAAAATATTTATATCATCATATTTGTAGGAAAGTTTACTTTGGTTTATAGAATAAATTAAATTAATTCTTATAAAAATCTATAATAACTCGACAGTCAGTTAGCAAAAATCATCTTTGAATGGATCTGGTCTTAACTGGTCCACGCCGTATCTTTGACTTTCAATTTAATTCAAATTCAAATGGTACTTCACATTCTTGCGTGAACCATTCACGCGGGTATTTATCTGGGGATATTTCTTTTAGATCATGTTATTTTCTTTTCCTACAAGGTGATGTGGAATGTTTCGGATGTTATGTCCAGTGCATTGTGTTCATTGGCCGGGCGCTTTCCATTAGCTTAATGTGCAGAAAGCCCCTCTCAGCACACAAACACACCCAAATTACGGGTCCATTCATCACTCGCAGCAAAGGAGGTCAGCCAAACAAAAGCCGTTACTGCTCTCTCACTGCTTATTTCATTAACAAACTTCATCCGGAATCTATGGGCAAAGAAAAATCAATGACACAAAACCAGAATGCGTAAAGGAAACTTAACAAAGGAATGTCGCTTATTTACATCATACAGATGCTTGCTTACACTTTATATAAATGTTATTACTTACAGAGAATGCAATGAAGTATTGCTTAATCATTTGTGACGGCGTAGTATTGTACTGACCAAATTTTATGAATCTCCTTCTGGAAAATTGATGGATTTTCGATTAGGCAATTGCCTATGACGGCGGGACTGAAAAAGACTCCAGACACTTCAATTTAAAAAAAAATATTTCTTGCATTGTTGCCAATTAAATAAGTTTGTAAAAACTACAAATTCTATGAATTGTAAACTATGAGGATAATACTAACTTACTGTCAAATTTAATTTTTAGATTTCCCGCTATTTCATTATGTTCACTTAGTTATTACTGTATTAGACTCTTGGTATTATCAATACCAAGAGTCTACTGAAATATCACTGTACACAAATAACCATGAATCATAGTAAATGAATTAATAAAACAATGTACATTTTCGCAAAGTTACAGCATATAAAAAATTAATCGAAAAGAAATCATTAATTTCACTGATTAAGTAGAAATGTTGCTGAAATGTAAAACTAAATTTGTTAATTTATAAAAAGAGGACCTTCATAATAAGCCTTGCCTAAATACATTCTATTTAGGGATGGCATAGAAACGGGTGTGCAATTCTGTATACATGTTAGAGAATGAGACTTTAGATAAAATCAAATGAATAATTAAATTAAAATAAAACTAAGAGACAATAAAATAATTATTAAAACATTAAGAAAGTAAGTATAAAAGACAAATAATAGTTTTTTTTTTTTTTTAGCAAAATTTACCATTTTTCCTTCAAGCTTATTCATTCACTTTGATCATATTTGTGTAAACATTCCTTGCATCACGTATGAAGTATTTTTTTTTCGTTCCTTTGCGTACATATTGCCAAAGCCCATCGTATCGTCGGTAATTCTGATTGCTCTCCGCATCGTAATAGAACTTCCATGTCCATCTTTCCATACTTTATTCTTCCAGTATCATTCTAAAACACATATACATAAAAAAAATTTTAATAAAACTTTCCCTCTTTTTACTTTCATTAAAAATCATAGCTTTTAATTTTTTAACTCAATGATTTTTTAAAAATATATTTTAAATATGAATTTGATTTATATTAGTGTTTATATATTATATGAGTTCGCAAGTCATGACACATGACAAAATTTTTGAAGAAACTTTTAGTACAAGATGTTGGCATTTGTTGAATCCTGTTTATCTTGTATCCTGGTGCCGAAACTTCTGTTTATCAGTACTATTCTACCAAGAAAACATATGTTTTCAGCTCTTAATTTTGTGCTTAAAAATGTCTTCAGAAATCCTCTTGGTAGGTAAGATAGTAATGTTGATATTCAAAAAGTTTATATTATATCGGAAATAAAGAGATAAAGAGCATTCCTCACTATCATTGATAATCGATGCTAGCATATAACCATACTAAAATCTACATCTAATCCCTAGAACAAGATTTTATCCCTCATTACACTTATATATTGTTAATAGCATGCCATTGGTAAACAATATTTACAAAAGCGTCTAGTAGAATGCTATATTTTTTGATTAATCACATGAATGTATTATTACATAAGCACTAAAATATGGAATATAATTTTGGACTTTTTCCAATTGCTTGAAACCAAAACTTGCACAAAACTACAATTGTAATCACATGTCAAAATTCATATTTTTAAGTCATTGTGTTTTTGAGCTGTCAATTTTATATGCTTTTGAAAGTAAAAATCGACCTGGCAGACAAATTCTGGTCGAATATTTTCCAAATTTGATATTATTGATGCTTTAGATGTTAAATATCTGTATCAAATTTTACCCATCAGACTCTCTTCATTTTGTTGTTGTTCAACAGTCTGGCAGACAGACTTTCTCTGAATTAATTTCTCTCAAAATTTGATAGAAATTAACAAATTTGGTGTACCAATATCCGCTAATCTCAAAGTCTTTATTTATTTATTATTTTTTCAGACAAACAGACTAGCATAGTTCCAAAAACGTATTTATTGGACTCCTGAAGGTATAAAATGTAGAGATTCGTTAAAATCTCGATTTCGAATTTCTTGATTACAATGCTTTCTTTACGTATATGGAAAAGTAGAAATAATTTTTCCGTCAATGAATTTCAGCAAATTAAGCATGTGAATCCTAAAGGTTAAGTAGGAGATTTTTTTGAGAAAAATTAAAGTTTAATTTAATTGAAAAAATTTCATATTTAATTATTTTAATATGAAATATTATCCCTATTTTTCCCTTGTTTACACTGGTAAAGGCCAATAAAAGATTTAAATATTACTCTTACATGTTTTAATTTTTACATGAATAGTTTTTATAAAATTTTGAAAACAGTATTTCGTTTTCATTGTTTTCGTATTTATCTTCAGAACAGAACATAGTAACAGAAAATTATTTTCTAGAAATCGGAATTTTTCTAATACACTTTAATGAAATCAAAAATCAAAGTTATCATTATAAATCAACAACAGTGAAACATCTTTAATGAAATATTTTTATGTTATTTTCCTGGCGCGAACAATATTTTTTCTTAAATTTAGAGTTTTCAATATATTTGCATTCCTAAAATTCCATAATTTCGAAATTAAATAAAGAAACATACAAAGATGTTTACAATTCTCGGAAAAGAATTTGTGAACAATAGTGAAACGTATGATTTCGAATATATTAATTTCTTTCTCTTTATATTTATATTTGGAATCTTAGCTTCAAAACTTAAAAAAAAAAAAAATCAATTTTTTTTTTCTGGAATATCGAATTATTGTCGAAGTGAAATGAATTACTTTATGGAATTTCATGGTGAAACTACCTTCCAGAAAGACTTTTGTTTATTTATTTTTCATATTTATATTTTTAAAATACAAAATTGAAATAAAATTTGAATAGCAAATTTATTTATATTAAGCAGAAAGAAAGTAAAAAAAAAAATGTCTTAATACTATTTTGTTTTTATGTATTTTTTGAAACATTTATTGACAAATAATAATAATCGAATGGTAATAGTTCTTGTTTTTATTTTGAAAAGTTTAAAATTGGAAAATTTAATATATTCTGTTCCGTTAGAATGTTTAAATATCTAGTCTACCATAAATTTATGTGCATTTTTTTTTCTGTCTCCTTGATACAAATTCCTTCTTTAGATTCTATATATGCAGTAAAAAACTGCAAATAAATTTTAGCATTAAAAATTAGAAAAATTAAATAAAAACCTATATAGTATCATAAAAATGTAAAGAGATGAATTAAAACAAATGGCTATTATTTTGCGATTTTAATCCAATTAACAGTCCAGACACACTTTCATTCCAACGCGAAGACAAGTTTTAAATTTAGATATTTCTTTTTGTAAAATAATAGCGAGGGAAGAAAAGTAGGATTTATTTTCCTTTAAAAACCATTTATAAAATAATATTGAAACGTTCTTATTAAGGATATAAAATGAACTTAGAACAATTTTATTCTCAAATTTCTTTTCTTTATCAATGAATAACAGCGTCTCCATATAAAAATAAAGATGAAATTAGGCAAAATCTCCTTATTATACCGAAAAGTGAAAACAATCTACGTAAGAGGATTAAGTATTATTTATTATTAAGTATTATTATAACAAAGTATATTTATTGGCACAAATGTGCAATGTGCTAAATACTTCTATAGTGGCATCATCCACAACTAAATGATTACCTCAAGTTGCTGTAGCAACAAACGCTGGTATAAGACAGGATCACTAACTCTAGAATAGACAATATTCAAATGTCTATTGAAGGCTTACTTAAGTTCTCATTTGCATACTTGCTCAGCATGACATTCCGTCCCTGCTTACCTGTTGTCCCGAGACTCCAGATCTTACCTAATCTCCCTTGCTTGGGAAGCACAAAAGGGTTGCTCTATCGTCTTAGAGCATGAACTGGACCCCTGTCAAGTCCCATTTACTTAAACAAAGTGATAGAAAATGATGCATATAATAAAGGCCATTTCCCCCTTCTAACATATTACGGCAGCTCCAGTCACTGTCGGGCGCTAATCCTCCAAAACAAAATCACATTAGCATGGGCACAATAAACTGGTAGGGGCGCGCAAACACAAACAACGCTTGGATGCCTTCTTCTAGGGAACTGTCAAACGCTCCGTGGAGAGACAAAACTTTACATCCCATAGGAGGGGATTTTGTCCCGGTTTGGCCACTAATCCTTTAATCCTAGGGATCCATTCGTCCCACTGCTCCTGAGCGCGTGACAGAGGAATCCACGCACGTCACACAATGCCCCTAATGATGCATGGGGGGTTGGAGAGGGGGTTCACCGTCATTAATGGCAACTTAAGGCCGATCGCCAGGACATTAAAGGGGTGTTTGAAAAGCGCCACCTGGTGCACGTCATTAGCGTCATCGTCTTAATCTGGGAAGAGAGCGACCGCAAAAATTTGTCGAGGCGATGTTCTTAATGAATATGCTTATCGTTCTGTTGGTCGGGGCCATTGTTCCGTGATCGTTCCACCCCTAGCCACCTTTTATTTCTTCTACACCAAGGATTCTCATTATTTTGAGATGACAGCTGGAGGATCAACAGACGACAAAGGCTCTCCCCTTTTTCCAGATTATAGATAATGATTTTTAAAACAGAGGATTTCTGGAACTATTGCCTCAGATTCCTTGTATTCATGGGAGTAAGCAAAGGAGATAAAATTCAAAGATAAAAATCTGATGGGTGTAAGAATAAGAAAGATGGTGGTTCTTATACACTATTCATGTTATAATATTCAGCCCATTTTAGCAAAATTTTGTAATGTATATAAGGTCATAAAACTAAATTAAGTGCAAAAGCTGCGCTTTTATCATTTTGTCATTTTAAATCATTAAATTAATAGTGTAGAAGAACCCAAGAGAAAAAAATATTTATAATTACCAAGTAAGAAAGATCAAAAGTAAGGCCATCGTTATTCATTATACAGACGAAAAGTATCACAATCAGAAATAAACAGAGATAGATATATATTCCTAGATTAAAATCAAAACAAAAATGTAACTATGATTTTCACAAGTCAGAGTAAATCAAAATATAAAGAAATGCAAAGAAAATAATATGAGTATGATAAATTAGTATGGGTCTAAGAATCGAAAATAAGAAAATATTTATGCCAAATATCTTAAACACATGTTAAAAATATACTATCAAAAGTATGTCCAAACAGGATAAATTTTCATATAGGCGCTTCGTTCAAAATTACTCAGGCAATGCATATTTATTGATGGGGATATTTAAAGTCATTTTTAATCAATAATGAATGTAGTTAAAGTAGAAGTTCCAAAATCTTCATCATTCGTGTCACATGTCTTTTCATTTTGGCATCAGGTCGATAAGATTTCTTGATGAGCTTGATGAAAGGAAGGCTTTCTGTAGCTCAATGATCTGAAAGACCTTTGTCTCCATAGACTCATCAATCAAGAGAATATAAACAAAACCTATAGTGATAGGTCACAAATGACCAATGTCCTATGAAGAGTTGATTATATTTTGAGTTGAAAGAATCTTAACTATTTAACATGCGGCTAAAAAAATTTTATTCTATCTCTGAAAAATTCATCTGTCCTCCCAGATTTAAATCTTCCCCAATAATAGTTTTTGACATTTTTTAAGCCATGATTATGGAGATCGACCTTGACGTTTATAGTAATTTTTTGAATAGTCTGTCTGTCTTACTGATCAGCAGTACTCCTGAGTATCTTTAATTTAGGATAAAAAAATTTAGTTGTTAAGTAGTACCAGCTACTAAAAATTCTTGAGAACTAGGTGAGACCGACTGAAAACGCAGTGTGCAGGAATATGCATACAAATCAAATTTATTTTCAAACATATGCTATTAATATATGCATAAGAATTTTTAGAAAATACACAGTTTTAGAAATTTCTCTAATCGTTGAATTTCTAGTCCATTCTTTGAAATCATTATTAACACTAAACCTACCGGCATTTCACCGATACATTGGAACTGCCATTGGAAGCCGGTCATTTGACCGCCTCGTGGTAGCTTTAGTGTTAAATTACAAATTCGTTACAAACTTTACTATAACCATATCCAATATTTATACTTTTACAACTTTCATAGACACGCATATACATGCACAATTGTCAAGCCACGGCTTTAAGTTTTGGAGCAGTTCTAGATGAATAATAAGTTCCAAATAGAAAAATCCGAAGTTCCGAATAAATACATTGAATTTCAGGAATACCATCAATGAAAGCAAAAATGAGCGCTGGTAAAATAAGCTAAATTTATATATTTTTTATTTATATATATATATATATGGCATAGCATTTAAAAAAAAGCAAAAACTAGGAATTCTAAGTTTTGAAATACTGTCATTTTTGTATTGAAAAATACAATTTACTCCATTCTAATTTGAAATTCATGATATATATGAGAAGAATTTAGAGTCGTTGTTGCTTTATATCGTTTAAAGAAATTAGCTATCATTTTAAAATTGTTTCTAATTAAAAAAAATTCAAGTTCTTGTCTTTTTGAAGATAACAAGTGGAACATAAAATCAATTATGTGTTTGTTAATCTTAAAGTCAAAACATGTATAATTTTGTGCACTGGTGTCCAAAAGCTAAACATAATTAACAAATATATGAATAATGAAAAAAAAAATTCTACGTCTATTAGGCGGAAAATGTGATATGTGACTGTAAAAGGGTTATAAAATTAGAGAAATATGCGAGAGAGCGATGATAATAACTTTTATTATCCAAAGAAACAATTTGAAAGAAAAATAGTCATAAGAGTAGTCCATACTTTATGAAAAACAAATGAAACAAAAAAACTGGTACTGCTATTAAATAAGATGAGAATTTGCCTCTTACAGACAGACATGGTACAGAATGATTTTACATGTTTGACATAATGGATGAAATGTGGGCTCAAGGAATTCTAATTGTGAATCTGAAATCTTTTTGAGCTGCAATAAGATAATAGCTAAAATAAAATTTTAAAAAGTAGAATTGAGAACTTTTTACCATTTAATTTTCTCCTTGTAATTAAACAGTTTTTTCTCTGGTAGCTTTATTGAAAAGCATATAACTTAATCAATTGTGACGATAAAGGATTTTTTTTTATTTTAAATTGAATCTCTCATATTCCTTGCAAACTGTATTGATGAAAATCCATCCAAAGTTAATCCATCTCTATAAATTATTCTGAACAATAACTTGCAATTTCTCTTGTAGCATTTTTTTTTCTTCTTTTCATCTGATAGGATCTAAACTTAAAAATTATTCATTTTAAATTAACAGTTTACATTTTGATAAAAGATTTTCTTTAATATACCGTGCAGAATATCTTGACTAATTGTGATGATTTTAACATTGCTATATATTCTAGAGAATATATTCTTTCATTTTCAATTACACTACTTTAAGAAATAACCTAATTATTTCATTTCAAAGATTGGTTTAAATATATTTGCCACAGATGAAGACGTAAATTGAAAACACCTTTGCTAATTTTCAATTCAAATAGTTAAATATATCTCATAGGAATTATTAAAGGATTTATAAATATCACAAATTATCTTTTACAATATTTGTTCTGTTATTTCCATGTGCAAAGGATTGAAATGGGTAGCAACAATGAGCAATCTATTTAGCAACTATGAATAACTGCGGATTTTAGCTTTTCTTTATTTAAAGGATGGTAATAATTTAAGAAGAAAATATATTATTGGACAATTTTATGCCAACACTTACTTATAAAAAATAAGTTTCATAATTACTCCGAATGGATAAATTTTATATAAACATTTCGAAATTGCAGTGAACTTTTTTTAATGAAATTCGAGACTTTATTGAAATGCTTTAACAGCAATATACGAATACACTGAATTTTTTAATTGCAATTAATTTTTTTATTTGAGGAGTCAGTTGGGAAATTTAAATGTAATTAATTGTTATAGCTAATTATGTTTAATCAAAACTGGGAGTTTATAGAAATATTAATATTAAACTTTGCTAAAATTATTTTTAATTGAAATTCATTTCTCGTTTAATCAATTCCTAAGAAGATTTAAATGGTTTTAATTGTTAAAATGGAAGGTCATTGATTGAATTCCACATTATGATCAGCTGCATACAAACTGAAAAATATTTTTTAGTTGTAAATAATCTTTTATTTAAGGAGTCAGTTGGGAAATTTAAATGTAATTAATTGTTATAGCGAACTATGTTTATTCAAAACTGAGGGTTTATTGAAATATTAAGATTAAAATTCATTAAACTTATTTTTAGTTGAACTTCATTTCAATCCCTAGGATAATTTAAATGGTATTAATCGTTAAAATGGAAGGCCATTGATTGAATTCCACGTTATGATAAGCTACATATAGACAGAAAAAAAATTATTGTTATTTTAAAATTAAATTTGAAATTTAAAGACGGTGATGATTATATTTTTTAATTAAGCAGCAGTTTCAAAAATCAATAAAAAAATCATGAAATATAAAAGAAACCTTTCAGACCAGTCGTACAACTTTCAATACTAGTTGGTAAGTTTTGCGTATTTATTTGGATTTTGTTGTTGTTGGTTACGAAACGGGATGCGAAATAATTTCTTTAAATATGACATAATACAAAATTCGATTCTATAGAATAAATGCCTCTATTTTTCAGCATATCTGTCATATTTTGTTCGACTTTTCACATTAATATTTCAAAGCACATTCCCACGTACACAATTTTGCAATCCGAAGTACAATAGCTAAGCTAATAATGTGGAGTTATTAGCTTTCAAGAATTCCAAAGCGTTCTTTTATAAAATAAAAATATCGTATTGCTACGATACTATGTGCGAAAGAGTCTCGTTAATTCAGAAATCTTTGTTCAGATAAAAATATTTCTGCTTTTTAAATGAGAACGGCTCCTTCTTATACAGTGGCATTGTCCAAAAGCTACTTTAAACTTTTAACTAACTTATAATCAACCTGCAAAATGTTCCTTTTTTTTTTTTTTGGCAAAGGGCATATTTTAATAAAATTTTAAAAATTTCACCTTTTCACAAAAGTTTCTTACAAAAATATTATGACGCTATTTGTACATATTTATAAAACCTAGTTTTCCAATTTAATTTTAGGAATCATTTTCAGGTTTTATAATTGGTGTTGCATACGCATTGACATATTAAAAATATTCTGGATACGACTATAATTAGCTTGAAGATTTTACATATTTTCCAAATATTTTAATAGAACGAAATTAAATCCTTTATAATAACACATTCAAGGTTTAAAATATTATGATCTATCAAAAAAAAAAAATTCAACTATTTTTAAGTAAATATAAGGAAAAACTTTGAATAGGAGTGTCAACATCCAGCGAGAGGTAATATACGATGATTCATTTTCTCTTTTTTCTAAATGGTGTAATTATTTCATTATTCAATAGTAAATGCTTTTTTTCTCGGCATTCTTAACTTTTAAAGATTAGATGATTTAAACAGCCATCTTTCTGAAAAAAATATCGTCATTTGTAGTGCGCACTATAATGTCTTTGAAAGAGAGTTGAAATTCTTGAAAGTGTTCAAGATTGAAATGACCATAGTGCTTGAAGCAAGAAATAGTGAGCGAATAGTGAAGTATGCCACTCAATATTTATCACCGGAGAAAAGCATCGTGCGTAGACGCAATTAATCAACTGTTTGAGGTATGAAATCAATCAACAGATTGCTGAATGATTTGGGAATTTCAGCTTTGCATACTTCTTGAGAAACCTTACTGTTCTTCGAGTAATATTTCAGTTTTAATACATGTATTGAAGGGAACCTTGTAAATTCTTAAATAAAAATGTATGATAAAATGAGATATTGTATTCTTATCCTTCATGAAATTATTTTGGGCAATGAAAATAAACCTCAAATTAAGACGATGATTTTCTCAGTAAATCGTTTGTCGACTTGCTTCGTTGGAAACTTCCATCATTAGATTATATATGATAATCAGGATGTTCGAAATATTAATGATGCTAAAAAATAGTTATTTGGGAAATTTTACATTGTTTATTTCTTTGTAAAAATTTTGATAATTATCGTTGCTTGTATCATCAAATTATTTTAAAGGGACAGGATTGTATCCTGTAAAAATCGATCAATTATTTGACCACATAGATATTTTTCCAAAAGTTGTTGATTCACCTACAACAAAAAAAAAGGTGCATGGACGCTAAAGATACAATGAATTCATAATTAATTACAGACAATTTCATGCATGTTTACTTTTATATTCTTTGTTTAGTGCCAAATAAGGATTAACAAAATGAAGGGGCTCCTTTTGTAAGTCAGAAAAAAATAAGCCCAAACCCTCAGTGAGACAAGCATCTTTATTTATTGATCAAATATTATTCTCACATTATAGAGTGTTTTTCAGAAAATAATACATTAGAAAATTATTTTTCTGACAGTAAGAACCAGACCAATAACAAAAAATCCCTGCATGCAATATGAGTGTCATAAACATTGCAAGACTGTCGAATTCCGGTTCATAGAAGAATAATTTGGAAACAAAATCTTGGACCATGAAATTCATTGTATTGAAGAATATCTAATATCTACACAAATAAAAACAGTTTAATCTTGTTTCCTTCGTTTATAATACAAACCAGCGGGTTTTAGGTTCAAAAGACTTGTCCACATTCATAACAATGGCATATGAATAATTCACGTGAAGATTTCTTTTTCAACATTTGCAATGTATGTAAAGTAAACATCCTTTAGAAAAAAGTGTATGAATGTTTTGATAAAATGATATATCCATGTATGCCATATCCAAATTAGTGTTAAAAACTTCGAGTCTATTTTTAATCTTTATAATATTATCAAATTCAGCAAAAATAATAATACTGATGATATGTGAAAAACTTTTGTGAACTTCATTCCAATCTCATAATGTTGTGATTGATCAAATTATAATTATTCCTATTACATAACTCTATAAAGGAAACAGTGTGTTTCCTTTTATATATTCGTTTTTTGGGAGTAAAAAGTTCTTTAAATGACCAAATTTATCATTTCCAAAAAATGGATTATGATAGTCTTTGATATACTTGCGTTTTGTTAAAATTCGTTTTCAATGTATTATGAGGCACTGACTAATATAAACTCCCATAAAATTTGTGCCAAAGTAATTACATTTGAGTGGAACTTTTGAAATAATCCACAAAATGCTACATTATCCACAAATCCTTGAAAAACATTTTAGCCGTCGATTCTAGCAGAATGGAATATACATTTTACAACATATTAAATGTATTGGAATTTTGATGGTTTTGTCTTCTAAAACTTTATGCGTCCTAAAATTACAGTGGAACTTTTTTTTGCAATTTTCGAATCAACAAGTTGACATTTTCCCAAATAGCTTTGTATCCTTCAGTTTCTATCGAACAAAATATAAATTTGCTTTCAATAAATTCTGTTTTTTCATCTACAGCATTCAGCAGTAATCTTTCTTAATGCGACAAATAGATAAGCATTTCTCCAACCATATGCACCACAACATTTACCTTAAAATCCTTAGATTGCATTTCAAATCCTTTGTCAATGAAAAAGTTTTCAGTTATCAGATAGGAAGTCTTACGAAGAAAATCCTCATTCAATTGTATTTCAGCTTACGATTGATAGGGATAAATGCTTCTCGAGCTAAACACTGGAAGAAAATTTAAAGAAATATCCACTATACTAAGGACAAGGATTGTGTATGTGTGTACACAGGATGTAGCCGAATCCGACTGAACAAATTTAGAGGTAACAGTAGGCATCAAGAGGATGAAAAATCCCCATACAATATGATGTTCCAAACCATCTTTAGCAGATAAAAATCTCAAAAATATAGGATGTCCGAGAATTTTTGGAAACTGTAAAAAATTAATAAAAAAAACAAAAAACGTTTCAAAATGAATTACTTGCGATTTTATGTTTTATGGTAATTTTTAATCTCCTTAATACCTACTATCACCTTTCTGTATTTATCTTTCATATTTTGCAATGCCCTCTGCAAACATCGGGACCGATGTTGCAGCCATATTTTCCGGTGCTCATTTCTGTTTTTCTTGAATATCTTAAAAACTCCTCAATTTTCATACTACATGCTTATATCAAATTAAAGAGTATAAAATTTCTTGCATTTTCAAGCTTTTGTTTTTCTTTGAGTTTTAATATATTTGCATATAAGGGTTCTAAACTACTTTTTCATTTTCAGTGATTTACGACCACGTGGATCATCAAATCGGCATTTTACAAACATGAAAAAATAAAAAAATGAAGATTGTACTTTCATTTAAAAACATTCATAGTTGAAACATAATTTGTTATTTTTTTAATTAATTTTTTTTCAGTTTCTAATAATTCCCATATACCCTATATTTTTGAGATTGTCATATATTAAACGTCGTTCGTGACCCTATGTTGTATGGTGATTTTTTTATCCTCTTTTTATCTTTCTGAATTTGTCGATCGAATTCGATAACACTCTGTATATATGAAAGATGAAAGAATGAAGTGTGTTTAAAATGAAATGTTTGTAAAAGTGAAAGAAAGTGCGAAGAAGTATGAAGAATTTAATTATGCATGTAAATGATCAATTTTCTAAAAAATATCGACCATAAAAGTTATAAAAGTCAAAGCCACCTGCTTAAGTATTTAAAAAATAATCTGATAAAGGTAAAATGAGAGTTAATATTAAAGTAGTATTCTTTCATTCCTGAAATATTATAAATTTAAAATGGATGAGAAAGTAATGCCAATTTGTAACCGCCCCCTGCAAAGCTAAGGCTCTTAAAAAAACGACGGTTATGGTAGTGGAAGGGGAAGCATTTCTTTGATTCATTGCGCTCGTTTTCAGCGTCCACTGTCCACTAGCGACCACTCTGAAAATTCTTTCCATTTTCGCATTTCTTCTTTTCTTTGAATCCATAAATGTCCGCTGATGGTATTCAATCGAGTTTGAAATATGCAGACACCTCGTAAAAAGTTCGCTCCTTACCGATTTCTGGAGGACCATCATGTCTTGCGGAATGGTACCAACTTCTACTGGCTTCGAACCATTGGTTGTTAGTGCAATTTTTACTAATTGTAAAGACTAATAATTTATTTTCAAAATCAATGAGAACAGTTTATATGATGTCTTAGATATCTTATGCTCATTGAAACATACACATTCATCATTTCTTGCAGGTGAATCTATCGTGAACATCTTAACCTTTGTTTTCATTTTGGGCAATGTTTTTTTAGGAAAAAAATACTGTCTTTCAATTTCTAGATGCTGTAATGTAAAATACACAACCAATTATCACGCGAAAACATTTGCCAAAATTCTATTTACAGTCCTTTCATTATGAAACACTGGACTTTGACAATTCAAAAGGAAATTTTTTAAGCAACATTATACTGTGCACTTTGTTCTTTTAAGATTTAAAAGCTATAGAATCTTTATACTTTTAATTTTTCAAAATTTTATTATAATTTTATTTGATAGCCGAAATTTTTTTGAATATTTTAAGTTGTAAAGTGTGTGTACGCTAATTAATTTAAAAGATATAATCAAAAATGCGAAGGTCAATATTGACTTTTCACTCAGAAATGTGAAGCTCAGAGATATTTGAATGTGATATTTGTGAATAAAAAAGTTAAATAAGGAATTATTATTATTTTTTTTTACTTTCAAGTCATTCTTCTGAATATTACATTTTTAAAACTTGCTTTCAGGATTAAACAAAAATGGTTCATAGTATCAGTATGACATTTTTCAGGTAAGCTTATACGCATAATAAAGAGAATCATGCAAAATCTAAGCATTTTTATGTATACTTTTTTAGTTCATGCTTGTATGCTAAGAATGTTTTTTTTAAACGTTATCATATTTTCTTTCAAATCCTTTAAATAAAATAAAGTCTTTAAAAATCTTTTTAAATATTTATCACCTTACGTGATTATTATGTTCTTTGGGAGTAAATTGGTGTAACATTTGTTGATATAATTTACTTATTTTCTAAAAAACCTTTACGCACAAGCAAATTCTGTCTTCGAAAATTTATACGGAAGATGTATTTTTTGAACATTTAATTAATGAAAATTATTTAAGTGACTTAAAAAAACCTTAATTATAAGGTTAAATGTCTTATAAAACTGTGACTTAAAACTTATACTTAACTGGAATTACTCCTACCTTCCCTAAGCAGCCGAGGTAAACCAAATGAAAGTCATCGCAACAGTAGAGAGACGAAAGTAAAGAGTGAGTCCTAATGGTCATGACAGATATGTAGTAGACACCTTAGAAGCACGTTGCCATACAAATTGTGATAATTCGACTACATGACCTTAATCTACAAATCCAAGAATCGAGAACAACTCACGTATCTGTAGCTCATCACTTTCCTATCTGAAGGCATATTGTAGGAGGAATTATGCATATAATCAGCTTCATATTTCCCACTGCGTGGTTCTTACTTAATCGAATTCGAATTGCACATATAAACAACATACTATTCCTTACTCTATGTATATACGAAGTACGTATATATTCGAATATATCTACGTCATATATGAAGTATGCATAAAAAAAGTAGCAGTATCCTCAAGAATTTTATATTTTTAAAATGTTAATAAATATTAAAGTTTCAAAACTACTGGGAAAACCAGTTTTGGAGTCAAATACTGTATGTGCGCTTAAAAATAATGAGATTGTTAAATGAAATTTTAAATATACTTTTTATAGAAAAACAGTAATTTTTGGGTGAAATATCAACAATTCGACTTTCGTCATTATAAATACTGAAAGATTAAATAAAAAACTACTATAATTACAATGATGACGTATTATATGAATTATATAGAGGATAATATAAATATACATTATCAATGTATACCAGTATAATTTAAGAGGTTTTAAAAATTAGACACAAACATTAAGTCTACACAGTACGTTAAAAATAATAATAAAAAAATGACAGAATTTTTTGAGTGCTCATTTGAATTAGAAAGCTTAATTCCAAATTTCAGATTTCATATTGATATAGTTTTAAAGATATTTGAAATGTTCTGATAGTGGCAAATAGAGGGCACGCGATTAGTTTTATTTTCATTTTAAAACAACTTACCTCTTTTAAAGCTAATTAATAAAAGTATTTTTTTAAATAAATTACTTCCTTATGGGAAATAGACATCATTTTTCACTACCCAAATCGTTTCTCTTATGTTCTGCGTTCTTTTTGAGTTTTTATTACTATCCAACTAATATCCATATATTTTCAAGATCTTTATGAGTTCTTACACAAACGCTATTTATTCTTTTTTTCTACTTAGAAACTGTTGTTTCTTATTTATCCTTCCATTGAGAAAATATCATGATCGAATTTTTCGAGTTTCTCAGACTCAAAGTTTTGAAGGGATGAAAGGCTTGTAAACAATAGCTCTAAAATTCAGCCTTTTGCAGACACTAATGTGAGATTCAAAACACAAGCGTTTTGAATCCAAGTTTTGCGGATAAATTTGAAGATATCCCTATTGCATCAAATAATATTATTGTGGTATTGAAGATAAAATCAATTAAGAATAAAGTTAAGCAAAGGAAAGTCCAACTATTGCGCCGATTTAAAACTGGTTAGAATTAGAAAGTTTTATGTATAAAAATGGCTATTTTTAATTTAAATTTGTGTTATTATTATTATTACTTTTTTGAAGAGCATTGCGTTCAAAAGATTTATGAAGTTATTATGATTGCATTGAGTAATCTATTTTTCAGCAACCAATGCTATTGATATTGTGCAAAAATATAATAATCTGAATAGGAAACAATATATTTAATCATATTGAGTTTAAAATATTCAGAAATAAATCATATTCAGGTATTAAATTCCGTGACGTATTCCATATATGTGAAAGCAACAATCACGCAGAGAAGAGTGTATGCTATTGCTGAAAAACATTTATTAGTCTGAATAATTTTACAAAGCAATTTAACAATTTTTTGAATTGAAGATTAAAACTTAATATATACATATGTTCATATGAATACATATTTATATAATGTCATTCATTACACTTGTCCCCGGGCTAACGAACGATTGTGTACTAATTACACACAAATATATATATAGAGAGAGAGAGAGGGAGAGAGAAAGAGAGAAGAAGAAGAAGCTGATTAATATATTTCTTTAAATCTGTTATATTCCTTGTTTTATCTTAATAAAGTAAGAAATTAAATATTCACAAATTCCTAATATTTTATGCTTAATTTGTTATTTAAGATTCACTAATGCAAGAAAATAAAACCTC
>JAPMOR010073754.1:2070946-2092200 GCA_026543865.1 Argiope aurantia | reverse complement strand
TATTCGTTTTTACTAAATATCCTTCTAAATTATTCGTTTTTACTAAACATCTTCTCAAAGTGCCAATTTAATATTGGAATCCAATGTGCACATTTCAACAGGAGTACGAAAAAGAAAAATTTCTCTTAAGCTGCTACCTAGATTTTATATGGATTATATCGTATTGTTAAATTTCTCAAGAAATGGGAAATTAATTTTTTTGTTTTTCCACAAAGATAACATTTTAAAAAAAATTTGAAATTTTACTTTCTTGTAATGTATAAATTAAAATCCTTTATAAAAATGAAAATTTTTATAAAACTTTGTTTTTATTCTTCTAAAATCATCCTAAGCAAGAAACAATATTTCAAATTAAATATTTATTATATCTTCTATAAGTAAAAATAATACACCATGATTACTTTCAGTCGTTTCGCAGTTTGATTTCTAAATAAGAGATATTTAGTGAAAATTGGAGATTTTTATTATACGTGCCAGCAAAAGCATCTTCGATTATTTAAAACTTATCATCTGAGAGAAAAAAAACTATTTTCAATTTGTAACTGGATCATTTTACTTGTCTTTTTCTCCTCAAAAAATTCCATCTTTAAAAGAAAATTCGTGATTTCATCTCTTTGTAATGCATAAATTAAATTCTTTTAAAGAAAATGAAAATATTTCATAAAACTTTTTATTCTTCAAAAATTATCTTATTTAAAGCATTATTTTAAGAGTTAAAATATCTTTTAAAAGTAAAAAAAAATTCATTAGGTTATTTTTCAATGGTCTCGCAATTTAATTTTTACGTTAAATGAAAATTATTGAAAATCAAAAATATGTATCATTAGCTTACACATGATAACTATTTTTACGTAAGGAAAGATGTTATCTATGATAATATCTTCCCTTATTTTAACTTAAGATCTTCTTGAAAGCCAAAACTATTTTCTATTTCTGATTGGTTCTTTTGTACGGAACCGATTTGCTATAGTCTAAAGTGGAATGGAGAGTCATTCAATTCAAGCTGTGGAATGGCCTTCACTTTACAACATTTTTCACACAAAGAGAACAGGCTTTCGAGGGTCTTCACGACTTTTGACCACTTTGTTGCATTCTTCGAAATTCTTTTATAGATGAGCAGGGAGGGAGTGCTACACAAAATACGGAAAATCGTCTGCTCTTTCTTTTCTCACAAAA
Source organism: Argiope aurantia (assembly GCA_026543865.1). Taxonomy (NCBI): domain Eukaryota; kingdom Metazoa; phylum Arthropoda; class Arachnida; order Araneae; family Araneidae; genus Argiope; species Argiope aurantia. Next base: position 2,091,024 of record JAPMOR010073754.1, on the reverse strand, counting down.
AACACTTTCAGTTCCATCCACCCCTGCTGCCTTCGATTTGAATCCAAGTGCATCGTATTTATGATTCTGGCAGTTCAGAACTCGAAAATGTAACTCAGCGAAATGTAAATGTATAGAATAAAAAAACTTATCTAGAAATTTTGGTTGAGAAAAAATAGTTTTTGTTTCCATTTATTCAAGAAAACTGTAAGTTTGCAAAATATTTTCCAGCATAAATTCAATAAAAAAATCTTATATTAAAAAAATTAAAACTACATATATTATTTTGATCCCTTTGCTTGAATTGAGTCCAATTTCTGACTAAATTTCTCAAAAAGTGGAGAAAAAAAAATTCTTACAACCCTTGTGAAAATCTGTGCTGTATAGCTTGAAACGAATTTTTAAAAAATTTGGAAATCCTTCGTATTTAAGATTACACAAACTATCTTTTCCATTAAGTTATGAAATGTATTTTTCCCTAATTTTGATGTTTTGTTTCTGTTGGCAACTTTATCTTTTTGCAAATAATAATAATAATAATTTTTAATTCTCAAATTTTTTTCGAAATCATTGCATTTATTGATACCAGTTTGTCGTGTTTTTTCTGCAATTCCTATTTTTTCATATTTAATTTTAATTATAGAGAGTAAATGTTTTTATATATTTTTATAGACGCACCGAGAAAAGAAATGCTATATGTAAATAAAACAGGATAATTATAAACATTTGTAATACGTCTTTTGGACTAGGATGACTATGCATAGCCTAATCAAAGCGATAATTAAAAAATTCAGATTACTGTCTATTCTGAAAATAATAACAGCAACAAAAAAAACTTTATAAATATAATGCTTTTTTTTTGTTTGACTTCATTGTATAAATAATTGAATTTAAATATATGTCTTTGAAAAAAATAGTCTTTACTCCTTGACAGATTTTGTCTATAATTTTGGCAGAAAAAAGTCTGTTCCAGTTTTTAACTCTGAAGTTCAACACATAGAAAGACAAGCAGACATAAAACGAAAAATGTTCATCCTCTTTTGATTAAAAAAAATAAACATTGAATACATGAAAATCACCAGATCAAATTTTTTGATGATCACAATATTTTTTTTGAGCACTTTACACATAAAAGAGTAAAATTGCCATTGAAAAACTTTTTTTAGAAGAAGATTATTTGACGCCACTGTGGATGAAAAGCTTTTTGTTCCTTCTTCAATAGTAAACTCATTAATATAAAACGAAAGATAAGCAACTAAGCAGCAAGAATAGCATTATAATCAATGACTTTAATGAATTGAAAGCGACTTGTGCAATAATAGCATTTCTGTTTTCAATATATTAAAGCTAAATTTTAAAAAGTTCTTATTCATCAATATTTTAAGAAGTCATCGAAGTACCAATAATAAAAAAAAGATGTCCTTCTTTTGAGTAACAGAAATATTTGGTTTGCTTCTATATTTTATCTGAAATATTTTCAAAAGAATTGAATTAATTTTTCCACAAGTCTCTCCTCCTAAAAAGGAAGAAAGAAAAAAAAATCAAAATCAATTCACAGATTTGCATTATCAAATTACTTAATTTTGATTTCATAAGAGACTTAATATCTGTAATATTAGCATTTTAGTTTACACCTCATTGAATTGGGAATTTGAGAAGTACATATCCATTGTTATTTCGAAAATTATCATTAATAGAAAAGTGGTCTTTTGAATAATAAATACAAATTAAGTTTATCTTTGTATTACTTGAAATGTTCTTAGAATAATTTAATTTTTTAGGACTGCTCACAACAAAAAAAAGTAGCACGGACTAGCATTCTAACATTACTGCATTTTCATTTAATTTTAGTATAAATAACATTGAGTCTATATTCGATAAGTCCTGATCTGTTGATTCTTTTAGACTAATGTGAAGTGCCATTAATAAAGAAGTGCTTTTTTCTTGATTAATAAAAACAGGAGTGTTTTACTTTTAAATTAGTTGAAATTATTAAAAATAATTCAATCACTTTTATCACAATTATCTCATTAAAAAAAGAAGAAAAGATTATCTTACAGGCTGATATTCTAATATTACTTATTTTCCTCATACTTAAGCATCTTAATTTCTGCAGAAATAATACTGAAACAAAATTTAAAATACTTCTATTCATTATGCTTTGAGAATTCATCAAAGAGTCATTAATAAAGAAGTTGCATTCTCTCAATAATAAATACAAATGTATTTTCATTACGAAATTTTCATTGAATTTAGTGATTTAGCTACTTTAATAATAACACTGAAACAAAATTTAAAATATTCTTTTTCATCATTCTTTGAAACTTCATCCAAGCACCATTAATAAAGAAGCTGCCTTCTTTGAATAATAAAGACAAATGTATTTTCATTACTAAGTTTTCATTGAATTTAGCTATTTAACTTCTTTAATAATAACATTGAAACCAAAACTTAAATGGTTCCAATCCATTGATTCCTTAAGAATGCATCAGCCGCCATTAATAAAGAAGTTGCCTTCTCTTGAGTAATAAAGACAAATATGTTTTCCTTCTGTGTTACCTGAAATATTTTTCAAAAGAATTCAATCATTTTCTTCAACAACTCTTATGAGTGGAAAAAAAAAATAGGAGAAAAAGAAACAGGTCCTCACAGGTTAGCATTCTAACATTACTAAATCATAATATGTTATCGTCTTCAATCAAATTACGTGAGCCCACCGAAGGCGGGGAGGCAATAGATATAATTTGCAGTTGAACAGGTTTTTCATTTAAGCCTGGTGGATTCGGGGCAAAAAAGCCGACTCAATTCCAAGGCGGGACGCTTTTTGGACGAATGTAAAAACTTGCTGTTCCCAGAAGAAGAGAGTGGGACCATTAAAAGCTCTGCCGATGATATATGTGTCTTGTAACTTTACAAAATAGCCTACCTCATGATTAACGAGGACCTAAGTAGGAGAGCTTTTTGCCTTTCCTCTTTTACTGGATATCCCAGTGAAGCTCGGCGCACATTAAAATAAATGGTTGCTAGAAAAACAATGGAGAATTTTTGATTAAAAATGATTATTGGTGTAGAAAAAAAAAAAAAAGACAGTGATTTTTCCATATTAACAACTGGGTGTAAAAATCTTCCTATTAAAACTATGTTTTTGTTCAGGTAATGGGAAAATGAAATTGATTACATTTTTTTTAACCTTTGTATCTATGGAATTGAACCAATGAAAAATTAAAAAAAAAACATTAAGATTTTAATTAACTCGGCGATGTGCGAAGCTGTCAAATGAAAATGATATTTTTCTATTATACTCATTAGAAATATTTAATCAAAATATTGAATTGAAACCTATAAAAACTGTTAACGGTCGGTTATTCGATTTTAAGATGTTAATTATAAGAAATTGTTGATTACCCTTGGAAATAAGTGCTCCCAAATTGGACTGGAAAAGATGATTTCGAAGATTTGAAATATTTTGGAACAATAAAATATGGATTTACAATACAATGCCATTAAAAAGGGGATAAATTTTGTATAGAGCACATTTAAACTGAAATTATTGGCAACAAAGAGATGATCATCAAATGAAAAAGTAACTATTTTACCTTGACTTCTAAATAATGGATGCCTTTTTATACAATTAAGTATACATTTCTTCTGTTAATATATTTGTATCAAAATAAATATAAATTTTACATAAAATTTGGAGTGAAATTATTGACACACATCGAGTTACTACTAATGTTTTATTTTTGGGTACCAAAAGCGTTATTTATCCTTGCACTTGGACAATAAACGTTAATATTTTAAGAAGAAAAAGCAAATTTACAATGAATTTAAAACAAATAAGAATTCTATTATCATCAAACGTCTGAAACTATTTTTGCCAGTGCGTGCTCAAAATAAATGTATAAATTTGGTCTTTTTTCACAGTATGTATAAATTTTTTCTTTTTTTTTACATGATAATAAAGTTTATAAGTTTTCTAATACTAAGGTAATATGATATTTTTCAATTAAAATGGTATTAGTAATTGGCTGAAAAGTTTTGTTGATAAGTAATCTAATATAATTAGTAAAAAATAATTTAATTTTCGATAACATTCAAATTGACAACATACAAATTTGAAATCAAATATTTTTATTACATAACTTATAGAATATGCGAATATTTTTTTGTATTTATGTAAAACATAAAAGTGCAAAAACTTATTATTTAAATCATACAGAAATAAAAATTATTCAATTTTACAAAAAAAAAAAAAAAAAAAAAAAAAAAAACCTATAATTATAATCAGACGATAATTTTACGCAGGCTTAAAAATCAAATTTCTTATAACAACAAATGTCATTATTAAATTTCTAGCTATTTTATAGCATAATTATTACTTACTAATCATCATCTCATTAAAAAAAATAATGGGAATAAAAAATTCATAGAAATATGTTTTCCTCTCTATCAGAGGCAAATGCAATATAATCTGTATTTAAATTATTTTCTCTCATTAATGCAAACTTAGTGATGTGATTAATATTCTGCGTAGTAAATAATATGAATTTTTTTCCGAAATACATTATTTCTACTATTTAGAAAAGTTTCGAAAAATTAGAATTTTTTTAAATAAACATTTTCTTATTTACTTTTATTCATTTGACAAAATTTGCAAAATAAAAAATAACTTTTTTCTTATCTGAAATGATTTAGTTATTAACATTATAAACTGAAATGGGATAAACTAAAATTTCATTTCATTAAAAACAATATTATGATTTAGGACTCCTCTGACAGACTTCTATGAATAATCTTATATGTCAATAGAAAACAACATTAACAGTACAACATAAGACAGTAAACAAAAAGGGTAGCTGCATTAAAATTATTTTACAGTTAAATAAGTAAAAGGTAAAGGTATAACAGGAAACAAGATGCAGATGGCGTGGGGCCCATTTGGTAAAAATATTAAATGTCTGTCTTGATTTCCAGTAAACAAGATTGTACCAATATAAGTAAAGTTAATATAAGAAGTTCCTTACCCTTCTTCCTTTTTTTCCATTTTCAAATTTAAATGACCTAAAATAAAGTAACTCTGATTTAAAATTTCTATGACATATTTATTTTTAAAAATTTAATCAGGACTCAAGTTCAAGCTATAAAGGGAAAAATTTCTTTCAGATCTATGAGGAATAATTATTTAAAGAACTTTGATTATGTAGACATTAAAAGAATATATATATTTTTAAATTTTTTTAATAGATTGTAGCATTTTTTAATGATGCCCAAAGTCTTTGACCCAACATAAAATAAGTACTGAAAGGACTTGCAGTTTGAAAGGATAGGCACTTCTCATGATAAGACTATACAAACAGAAAAAAAAACAATATTTATGAAATCATACTATAAAGTAAATCTGTTTAGAGTTATCTGAAAACTTTTAAGAGGAAGGAACATTGTGTTCGGAGCGCGTCAGTGCTTCTAGATCTAAAACACCAGTGAAATAACCGAATTAGAGAAATTTAAAGTTTAAATTGTAGAAAAAAAGAGGTTTAAATTGTAAAAGAAGAAGGAGAAATGAATCCAGTCTGAAGACTTAATCAAGCAGGAATCACTATCAAACGAGGGATTTTTTCTGTGAGGGTCTGATTTTTGTCCACATATTGACCTCTCATGAGTATCGATCCCCTTTTCATATTTAATATTCAAATCTCTCATCTATATTCTTTTCTATTACTTAATTCAATGGCACTGAATCCCTGCAGTAACCGAGCGCTATACTTGCGATTTGTTTTAACGTGTACGTGACTGGTTTGTGGGCGGAATTGTAAATCATCCTGTATACATTTTTTTCTTCCAAGAAATTTTAGATTTCAGATATGATTCAAGTTTCAATAACAGATATCCCAACTGTGAATATGTGATATAAGTAGAATTTTCGTAATACTTAATTTTATTTCAAAATCTTACTTTTCTTGACAGAAAAAAAAAATACATCATTCGTTTTTTTATCACTGAGAACGCTGCATATATTTTATAACTAATTTTAATAGTTTTCGAACTTTTGGAGGCAAATTTTCTCTCTTATCCTTTCTAATTTCCTTTTAAGACACTTAAATACAAGTTTTCGTTAATAAGATCCTTATTTTTAATAAATTACAGCTAGAAGATCCAAAGAAACAAAAACAAACAGTAAAATGCATAAAAATGAATGACTATTTGAATTATTCATTGAAAACGAAGCAAAACAGAAATCTAAATAGAAGCTGATTATTAACAAGGATTTACTAGAATCATAATAAGTCTCACAACAAAAATTAGAATCGAGACCAGTTAATTTATTTTACCTAACTCAGATAAACATTTTCGACTTGCATCTGAACACATAAAATATACAAAGCGATGAGCTCACAAAATGCTTTTTGCTTTTTAATATACCATTTGATACGCTAAAATAAAACTGATTTACTGATTTTGCCCTTTTTTTAATGAAAAGATTGAAAAGAAGTTAAAAAGTACTTTAAAGAATCTCACTTTATGAAAAAAAAGGGCAAATTTATTTATAATTTGAAAAAGAAAATGGAATACTTTTTTGTTTATTTTTCATAACTCTGTCATTTTCTAAACAGGTAAATGTTATTCGAAACGAATTCTGGGTTAAGTTATTACAAGAAAAAAAGAGAGGGGATCCAGGCATGTTATTCAAAACACTGTTAAAAACAGACCTAACTTCCTTTCCAAAAAATAAGCCTTTCAATTTATGATGTAAGCCGTCCGAAATGACAGTCTTTTGAGAAAGCAAGGGTAATATTCCTCATTGTAAAAGAACAACGGCGAAAGCAGTCGGTAATGGCCGACTTAAAAAGTGCCGATGTCTTTCTTTCGCAACGAGGGAGCTCAATTTGTGGAACTTGCAAGCCAAAAATTGGCTAAAAACTCATTTTCTTGGTGTTTCTGGACGTCATTTGCTTGACGAAAATCAGCGATGAATGTCAGAATTTTTTTTCTGTCCCCCTCGCCCCCCTTTAACTCAGAATGGCAACACGGTTTTTTTTTTTTTTTTTTTTTTCCCTTCCCTTGTTCCAGAACTTTGTGTTCCTACAGAAGATAAGGGCACATTTTTTGCTACTATTTGAGCCGCTGATGACATGCACCTCTACATTCCTAATGACCATCCGGTTTCTTTTTCTTTTCAGGAAGGTATAGGTATGGGGGTGATGGGCTCAAAAACTTCTTTTTTTTTTTTTTTTTTTTTCTCTCAGTTCCCCCTACACTCACTTAACATGCATAAGGATTGGTATCATCATGCTTTTCTGTTAAAATCCTTTTCAGATTGATAAATATTGAAGGTAAACGCGCAAAAAATAAAGTAAGGAAAAAAAAATCAAATTTTGCATCAAAAAATGAATTTTGAATTTTTTTGTGTTCTAAAACTTTAACGGCCTCTGAGCTTTTGAATCTTGCATAAAGTTACATGACATGATACTTTATTCTTTTTTAAATGAACAAAATTTTGGGATGGACAAAATAAAATAGTTAGGAACAAAGTAAAATAATTATTTTAATATTATTATTTAATATTATAATAATCTAAAATGCGAGTTTTTTTCTAATTTATTGAGCATTATATAATTTAAATGCAATCGTCATAACTGAATTAAGTCAAGACTGTAATGATAAATTTTAATTTAGTTAATATAAAATAAATGCTTAATTTAAAAAAAAGATGTATTTTTAAAAAATTTAGATAGTTTTTAGGAAATGCAAAAGCAGAAATTAGCGAAAGTATCAAATTTTAATTTGAAGGCTTATTTCCCTGGCTCCACTTTTCTACTTATGACAACATTGTATCAAAACTGTATGTATAATATTTCAAACATTGTTTAGAATTCTATTTACGACAAAATATATCGACGAAAATTTCAAATGAATTTTTTATCCTCATTTAGCTTTTCCTTTTTCAAATTTATAATTTATTTTAATTATTTATATCTAGATTCAATACTTTGATAAGGAATAAGGATTGATAAGGATTATTTTCCCATATATAACGAAGGTTTATAGTTTTTATTCATATTTGTCATCATGTGCATCACAAAACTATGCGTGTGAATAAATATTTAATAGCTTAACATTTTTATAAACAAGGAACAAAATAAATAAAAAAAAAATGTTAAATCTCAACAATTCTTACTGTAAAATTCAATGAAGAACAATGAAGAATTACATTTTACTCAATATTAGTTATATCTTAAAATCTATGCCCAGGTTTGTATCATGAACTTCGCTTAGTCTAAAAATTTGAAGATTTAAATATTATTATGTGTAAAAAACAATAGCAATTTTAAAAATACAAAAAAATTAATTTAAATTTTAATTGGGAAATCAGTTTAAAATTAATATTTTTTTTTCAAAAGACTTTTTATTTGAATGTTAGCAATATATACTAACAAAATTCGTTTTATTATAAATTATAGGAAAAAGTTCTTGAAAAAAGTACTAAATCCTGTATTAAGCATATTTTTACAATTAAAAGATGGAATGTTTTGTGTACTATAAAGGAACAACTCAGTTTATTATGCTTTGAGAAAATATTGAATGTTCCACAGAATTAATTTTTAAAATGTTACAAACCTTTGTCTCTGTCTTGATGCATTTTTTTAAAAAAATTGCATTGCGTTTCATACAATAATGACAGATAATCTCTATTAATAATATCAAAATTTTATTGAGGGAATACTTGTTGGTTACTTCTGATGCCAGTGATACCTCATCAACATGAAATTCGTTTTGATTTAGACCTTCCTTATGTTGAAAGACGATAAATTAAAAATAACGAATATCTGATTGCAAATTGAATCTTGAAAAACCTCTACAATAAACTTTCTAATGGCGCTCTCAGTTCGTACCAAGTTGTTCAGAAATTGCGTTGAAAAAAATATGCTATAATGCTCTAGTGGAATGCTGTTCTTTTAGAAATATATTATACGGAATTCTTTATTTCTCCACAATTATATATGAAAACTTCTTCTTAGACTGTTCCATTCTAAAGAATTGTGGTAATTTTTGCACTGTATTACATCGAAAATGTATTCTTAAAAATATATTCACTTAAAAATATGCAAAGACTAATTTGTTAAACGACAAATTTGTCAGTTTATCTCATTTTTTTAGCTTCATGTTACCTTTATATTTTCACAATTATATAAGGAAACTGTCTTTTTAAAATAATATAGAGGATTCGTCATAATTTTTGCATTCTTATGTAGGAAACATATGATCAGAACAATCTGTTGTAAGATTTTTAATTGCTTCCATGAACAAATGTGCTTTAACACTTCAAAAGCCCCCTTGCATGGATTGTGATTTGGCTATGTTGATTTTTTTTCTTCCTGAATTTCTTATTAAATTTACTTATGGCATATTGACGACATTTCCTTGGTCCCACCGAAACATATGACTTGCCAAGTTTGACAACCATGATAGGTTTCTTTGAATGTCGATTAGTCAATCAACCGAATTCTGAATTTCAGCATATTTCCAAAATATGTATGGTAATTAAAGAGTAACCGAGGAAAGAAAAAAAGTGACATTCCAGCTTTTAACGATAAGAATCTTTCTCGTTATGGCTTCTGCAACCCAACTGGCTTCTTTGAACTGAAAAAGACCCATTTCTCTATCCGGTGCTATCGGTTTCCGCTCCAGCGAATTTCGAATCATTTATCTTGTTACCAGGTATTACTAAGATTTTTCTTTTGAGGATTTAATATAAAGATTAATCAAGAATCTCTGATTTGCCAGATTTGACCAAATGCTTGGTAGCTTTTTAACCACTTAAATACTGGTGTGTTTAGATTTTTTAAAAAAAGTTAAAGTAATTACATAAATACAAAATAAATAAAAAATGCTTTATTAATGTGTGAAAGTGGTTAACGATATTTCAACAAAAATGCGAACTAAAACTTTCAATCATGAAATCGTTTTAATATTGTTGTCTTCGAAGCTTTGTTGAGATGCTTCAAATTCTACCAGTGTACCCAAAAGTGTGAAAGATTTTATTGTTTCAATATTAAATAAAAAAAATATATAAAATCTAGTTGGTTTTCCCAATTAAGTCACATTATTTCTTTGTTTAAAAAACTTAATTGCTTGCCAAAAGAAAGTTCAAGCTCCTATAAAAAGCCAAAAGTTTCGGCTGTAACAGCAAATCTGATGTCATTTGGTAATTTATTAACTATATTTAATATAGTTAGTGTAGATATATAACCACACTGTCAGAGGAATTATAGTACTAAACTGCCATTTTTCTCTCAAAGGCACAAATATGTGCCTTGAGTTGAAGAAATTTGGTATAAGTATTCTTCAAATGCTAATTTGTTTAATGAATTCTGGTAATTATTCTTTTTTAAAAAGGCATACACGAAGTATGAGTCTTTGTTAGTTAAAAAAAACAGAAATTTGAATAAATATGCAAGATTTAACCTTGTTAAGACTAATCTGGAATGGTCCAGCAGTTCACTGATACAATAGCATTTATTTTTCTTCTCAATTGCGTGCTTTTATTTATTCAGGGAAACAATAACTTGCAAATAAAAAGGTTAGGAAGGGATAAAGATTAATTTTCTTTAAATGATAAACATTTAAAGTTAAATCAAATCTATTGTATATAATACTGTTTAAAATAGACTGCCAAAAATTTAATATTATTAATGAAACATAAAATACAGTCCTTCGTTCACACTTTTTCAATAACCAAATGAATGATGAAGTAAACCAGATGAAATTGTAAATCGAGCGAAACTACAAAGTTAAAATATCTTTAAAACTCGGAAATAACCATAAAAAAATATTATAAATGATAGGAAAACGAAGACGGAAAAAATGCGAAGTAATATGAAAATTTCTTTTGTATGTGTGTGTGTTTGATTCGTAAAACTAGTCTTGATATTTGTTCATTATTTTAATATTAACTATAATTAACAATGCTTTATTTTGTTGTGTATGTTAAAATGTAGAAACGGAATTTTTACAATCAGAATTCGAAAAATTAACAAGAAAGAAATTTAAAATCACATTCACTTTGAAATGTTAGGAACTCAGGATATTCTTCTAAGCTGTAAATGTTTCATATAAATAAAAAGATATCTTGACTGGAAAACAACCCCCTCTGCTAATATTCAAAAATACGAGGTGACAATTTCTTAATAAGAAAAGTGGGTTTTCTTTCTCTTTTTTGCTTCTGAGTTACAGTTCGGTCATACGAAAGTGACGAGGGGTTATTGAAAACATACATTGCGAAAATTAGCAAAATAAACTTCAAGCGCTTTTATAATGAAATAGATAGTGCATGTGGGGATTTACCCCATATCTAGCTTTAACAAGTAAAATTCAAGAAAACTACCTGTATTTCTTATCAAGAGCAGGATTATTGAAACCTACACATACATGCACTACTTTTCTATGTGTTCTAAGTCTGAAAACATTCATAGAAAATATTTTATATTAAAATATTTATACTTGTTAATTTAACCATTTAACAAATATTAACTTTGTACACCCGTGCTACAGTAACTGCAATTTTTATATGCAAATTTATAGAGATCAACAGGTACGGATGGCCTAATTGTAGAATGCCAGCTTTGTGACTCGATTCTATCTCATCATTTTATTCAACACATGACAAAAGTAATTATAATAGCTAAATAAATAAAATTAAAATCAAAAAATCAAAGATGAGGTGTAAATGCAACTAAATAAAACCAATCAGGAAAATAAAATTCTCCTCAGAGAGGCAAGTTAATGAAATATATAAATCAAATCTGCCATCTGGTCAAATAATTCAAACCTGCCGTATGATGTCAAACTTGTGCTCATTAGATGAATTGTAGAAAATTGCGCAGCAGGTGTCGCAATCACTTGAGAAAGCCTTAGAATTATAAGGTATGTCCCCAAATTAACCTTCGTATTTCTTTAAAGCTAGCAATTTCGCTATATTTCACTTAATTCAGAAAGTTTTTGGCAAAATAAAGAAAATCAAACTGTGGAAACAAACGCTTGTTTAACATTTCCAGAGATAAAGGAATGTTAAACGATATATTTTGACATCTAAATGAATCCTTGTAATCTAAAGGTATTTGATCTGTTAAGTTATAAGAAAATAAGTTTAATAAATAAATAAGTTTTTATAAAAATAAACATAATGAAAGAAATAAAGTCGTTTCAATGCTGTTGCAAGATGAAAAGTTCAAATATCCACTTAAGAATGAAATTTCTTCTTTAGTTTGCCACTGTTCACATATAAATGAGGAACGTAAATATATTTAAGCCATCCTAATTCAATGTTTGACTCAGATCAAGAAAACATTCAAATATTGATATTCTAGAATTAATGCTTTAGGAAACGAATTTGAGTATCCATCCTTCAGTGCATCGTGTAGTCATTTGGCTACATGTTTTTATTTTCATTTATAAATTTCAAATGAATGTTTGAAAATCCTTTTTTAAATGCTTTTTGCTAAAAATTTCTAGAAAAGACCAATAGATTATAATAGCTGTACTAGAATTAGATTTAAACTGGAAACTTGTAAAATATCAGGAAGGTTATTGTATAAATAGTTCTGCCATTAAGAATGCAATCAAAACGCTTTTTTTTTTTTGTTTCGTAAAACTATATTGGTAAAAAGGGACTTTTATTTTTATTCCAGAATTGTTATAATATGATTTGTGTCACTGGAATATTGTATCATTTTCTTGAATTATATGCAGCTATTCTAAACACACGTTTTTTATTTGTAAAAAAAAAAAAAATCATGCATTGTAGGGTTAAAATGCTTTTCTTGGTTATTAAATAAATTAATAAACAATCGAGCTGCATGAGAAATACTAGATAAGATATATTATCTTTTCCAAATAAAATTCAAACAAATGAAAACGTGATCTATGAGTAAATGCTGTCAGCAGAAAACTCCTGAATGGCTACATAATCTAAATAACCACCAATAATCCAGATTTCCGTTCTCATGATACATATTAACCAATGAAATATCTTTCACCCGTAGAGGGGTCCAATTTATTTTAAATAAATAGAAATTTCGAGTTCAAACCTGTTATAAATCTAACCAGAACAGAAGCTGGAGAACAATAGAGTATAATTTTATTGTTGCAGAAATAAGCAAAATTGTTAGGTAGGGAATAAAGGCTGTAAATAAAATCCTCGAGGGATTTCGCTCTGTCGCGTGAACCATCATATTTATTACGCTCTGAACTAGGACATTAATGAGGACTCGGAGACGGAACAGGCCGGAATGAAATGTTAATCGTACCCTTGAGATGTTTCCAATCTTCTAAACCTTAAATCCGTCTCACAGATTCATTTCTCTCTCCTAGCCTGCTGCTCCTGAGAGAGAGAGGGAAAAAAGAGTGAAAGGGAAAGTAGTAGAGAAATGGCAGAAACAGGAAAAACAATTGCTCAACTTCAATGGCTCGCTGTTAAGCAACAAGGAACCAAACAGCTCTGCTACAATCTGAACAAGCCGAGACAGGCAATTGCTTTAAAACAACGCAGTTTAGTTCCTTGTGACTTGGGCGCCGAAGACGTTTGTCAATTCCTTTGAAGGATAAAGAATGGGTAGCAGCTCGATCCAGTAGAGTTGGGACCTTTATGGGAAACTGGACCCGATTAGAAAGCGTTTGGCGAACACAACAAGATGTCGTACAGACAACATCTTTCTTGTCTAGCCTTTTTTTTTTAATTTTTTTCCCCTTTTCTGTCAGACCCTTGGGAGAAAGGAAGGGGAAAATCCGAATTCATCCATCTCCCTTAAGGAATTTCATCCATCGAAAGGGATTTTTTCAGCCCGACCTAGAGCAGGTGGTCGAGAATAAGGTTTTCTTCTCTTTTTCTTTCGTTAAATTTTATTTTTTACGTTTCTTTTTCGTTACGAGGATAAAATGGTCTTCCGTGGTTTTACTTAATTACAGATGGAACAAGATTCGTCAATTGAAGTATTGTTAAAGTTAAGACAAGATAGAGTCATCCTGCTGTGTTAGATGGCTTACTGAACAAATTGCTTCCATCAAGTGACTGTTATTATTCTTTTTGAAGGCCGTCTATTATAAGTGTTTCAATTGTAGTATTAAAGTTTATAGGGTAAATTAAGAGAAATAAAGAGTTATTAACTTGATTTTATAAGTTAATCTTCTCTTTTCTAGCTGTGCCAACTCGGAGAATGTAATCTTGGCAAATATTTCACTTTTAAATCTTCATTGTAAGGTTATGTATATTTAGGAAATTTACATTTGTTGTCGTTTTTCAGAAATTCTGAATATTTTATTAGAAACATACAAAATAATATAACAAATTAGAACTGTTTTTTATTTAAATAGGTAAGGTTTTAATTAACTAACTTTGATAAGAAAAAAAATCGAAGCTAGGAATTCCTACTTTAAATCTTTTCTGCATTCATTTCTACATTTATAAAGAATTACACATCCGCTGGTTAAACAATAAAACGAAATTATAGAGCATGATTAAAATAATATTCTTATCAAACAACACGAAAAAATGTTAAGTATTAATCAATATAAAAAGTAAACATATCGGAATGTTATTCATTAGTATTACGCAAAAAATAACATCAGAGACGATTTAGAGAGAAAAAAATATGCAAGGTACGTGAAAGTACATAACATGAAAATGACATGTAATTTTTAAACAGATTCTTAAAACTCATTGAAAATTCTCATGAAAATCCTTCCTTCTCTTTTCATTGCAGCGAAAGTGTCTGAACTCAGACTTGCTCTGACAAATTGTCTTTTTAATGATGCTAATTGAAATTATCATGCAATTTTTTTTATAAATTCTACCAATTAAAAAAATTGCCTAATTTTTAACAACTCATTTCAATTTTTCATTGAAATTCAAACCTTTTTCAGTGTTTCATTTAAATATTTTACATCTTTATTTTTTTTTCATTGGTGGAAATTGGGAAAGGAAATTTCCATATATTATCTTCTCAGTTTAGGAATCAGAGAAAAAAGTCAACATACCAAAAAAGATGAGATACAATTAAAAGATCTACTACCTGGGGAGTTGCATTTTTTATTTGTATTACGATGCCATTGGAGTTAAGAATTTCATGTTTACAATAAATAGTATAGGTTTATGGCTATTATAACAAAATGGTTTCAATGTCTATTATAATTTTATTCTTAAAAAATACGCTAAGCAATCAAAAAACATTTAAAAGTTCATAAAAAATGTAATTAAAATTAATCCCAGACAATTTTTCGAGTGAAGCAACTAACCACAAAATAATAACGAGTCCTTTTATATCTGTAATTGTTTCAAAATTATGCTCGGTCCAATGTGTATAAGTTTCAGAAGAAAAAAAAAATAAAAGTTCAACCAGAAGACTTTAAATATATAAAGTAACACTGTGTCGACGTTCTCTATCTCTGAGTCGACATAAAAGAGGTTTTAAAAATGTAAAAGTTTAAAAAGTACAATTCGTTAAATGTAAATACATTTTGAATTTCTAAAAATCAACTGCTCTTGAAAAATAGAAAATCTCTGATCAAATATATTTTTGTAGGATTGTGGCATCTCTATTGGTCATACAGGCTGCTGTGCATGTTTTAAACACAAAAATTTAAACTGAAGTTTTGTAAAAATTCTTTTAGTAGTCATTTACATTCAGAAACAATACCACAAACACACTCTGGGGAGTGAATATTTAATTTGCAATACTGAGCGACAGTAATAGTTTTCATTTATTATATCTTAAAACACTTTAACATTGCCATAGTAAATATTTATCATCATACATTTGTTGTTTAGTGAAGTGAGCATTAAATACAGAATTACCCAAATGAAACAGGATGTTTTTTTCAGATAATCCTATTGTTGCTCGGCTAGATCACAATCAAATGTACACGTGCTTTCCTGAATGCAATTTCGATTTCAGAAGGAAAGAATCGGTCATATTTTAGCCGATACTGTTCTCCACTAAATTCTTTAATTTTGAAAAAAATGTTTGCAACAACATTTCTTTTAGAGAGAATGTTTAACTATTAAACTGCACACGTACCGCTGCCATCATGGACATTCTTCATTGTTAATTCAATAATTATAGTTGTAATTTCATCAGGTCTGGACATATCGGATAATTTATAGCTTCAACCATCTTTTATTATAAAACTTCAACTCTGTTTAAGACGTCATTTATTAGAATGAAGATTTAGGATTGCGAGGTTGAATTACTGATTGAGACTTCACCGTAACTCATCTAAAGACTTTAAGAACGTCAGAATCGAGTAATTCCAAGGTCTTAGAATTCTTAATTCCAAGGTAAAAGAATCTGATTATTGGTGCTAGATTTAAGTTACTTTTACTTTTTTTTGGGGGAGGGGCAAATTAGAAACATCACAACGCCATTTTCTTTCTTCCTATTGACCAAATAGTGAACTGTTTTTTCTGAAACCGGAACCCTATATTCAGGAGAATATGAGTATAATATTTATTTTTGTGTAATATTCCTGCTATTTTTTGCACAAGAGATGTTTAATTGTCTCCTATTTAATTTAGATTATCACGTATTCAGAAATTATTCATAAATTATGAGGAAGCAGCTAATTTTTTGTTTAATAACTACTTTAAGATGAGATTTTAAAGTTATACAAAAATAAATTTTAGAATTTCATGAACCTTGTTGCACATTAACACAATCATATGATTAATAAAATAAAATTATATTCCAAAGCATTAATTTGAATAAACGAAACTTATTTACACATATAAAACAGAACTTTTATAGTAGTTAAGAAATTAACATGAACTTGTTTATAATTTAGAATATCAATATTTAATTCTAAACTTTCTCAGGATAGCTACATTAATACTTAACTCCTTTCATTAAATATGTTTCATATATAAAGACACCTCGTTTTAACATTCACAGTAAATTTGAGATGTTACAATATTTTGAAAAATAGCTAGCGCTTTAAACCTGCGGGAACAAATCCTCATGAATTATTTACTGTTTTCTGGCATTTTTTTGGCCTCTTCCATAAGTGCGTTATTAATTACAAGAGGAATAATTCATATTTTTAGAGCGAAAACTTAATGTCTGGTGCAGAATAGTTTTGCTTTTCCGGGAAAACCAAAAATTGTCTTATAATTCCTTATTAAATAAATAATTCTTATTTGCCTCATTAAAATTTAGAGAAGTATATTATTATATAATTATTACTTATAGGGAAATGTTAAACATTGGGATGATTAAAAATTTTTTTAACTTGCTTGAAGTTTACATTTGTACAGTTCAAAGCCAATTAAAGTCAATAATTTAAGAACACTTTTGAACTTTTTAATTAATTTTATCTCATTTAAAAATGTATCGAATGTGGTTTTTCACATGGCACAAGTTATAGCATTATGATATACCTCTGGGCTGGGAATAAAAAATAAAATAAACATTTAAAAAAAAAAGAGAGCATATTTATTTTACATTTTTATCATTAATGATACTTTGACATCTAGCAACAAAGATATAACAATTATTTTCTTTTCTCTTCCGAGCAAAATTATTTTAAAAACAATTATAAAAAATGCATGCTTATATAAAATTGGATATAATATGTATATACCAATTGCATGTAATAGGCTGATAATTTTTAAACCTTTTACTACATTTCTAGCAAATGCTGTTTTACTTTGGGATATCCTGAGATATAATAAATTGTCCCAAAATATAACAATATGTATTCATGAAGAAAGAAATAAAAAAACTATTTGAAATTAACTGAATAGCAGAACCAATCCCATCTTTACAAAATAAAACATATTTCAAAGTTGTAATTAGAACTTTTACATTAAACGCAAATAACAATAAAAAAAAGACAAAAATTATGATTAAATTTTTATTTACCGTATGATAGCTTTTAATTTTTCTTAATATTAACAACAATAGTTGTAATAACAACACCGACTTCCTAAACTTCTCTCTGGTAGTTAGAAGAATTAAAATACGCTAACTGATGTCTCACATACTAACTGACAGAGGAATGCAATTTTTCAAAGTGCAGCATCTTTCCCTACGTAAAGTTTACTTCGATTATGTTAACAATTATTCAATATTTTTGGGACTCTGCATCATTTACTGAGTATTTTTTCGTAAAGGAAATTACATCATTATCTTTATAATTGCTTTTTCGATTAATAGAATCCAAACAATATATTACAGATCCTTGAAACCACAAGATATGAGATAATACAAAACGCTATTTTATTTGCTCAATATGGAGCTTACTTTGAAACCAGCAGTGAAAAACTACAAAAATTTTCAGTCAATTTTCAATTAAATAAAGTCTATTAAGTTTTATAAAACTTACATTTCACTCACAAATTTTCGATTTTTCAATAGTTCTGAATCTAAATTTTGGTTATCAAAAAAAAAAAAAAAGCCTTCTTGTCAGAGAAGGTTTCTTGTCTGAAACCAAACATATTTCTGCATCAATTAATCCACCCTTACTTTAACTACAGAATAGAAACGGTGAAGGTCATAATAGTACTGTATAGATAGATAAAAGTAGCTATGAACTATTAAAGAGAATAATATACAGAAATATTCACCACAGTCATCAGTTTCATCTCCATTTAGCACTTAAATTATGATTCAAATTTCTTTATAAGAATTTTCTGGATGTGATATTTTGAAAAAACAAAACCTCAAAAATATATAATATTTCAGTTCTTTATTTGAAATGCGACAAAATAGAAATTCCTTAGTAATTAACATATGTAATAATTATAAGAAAATGACAGCAAATATAATACTACGATCAAAAAGTATCCGGAATGATACTATAGAACAAAGAATACTAAAGTATTGGCCAAAATTTATTGCATTTCCTTCGAACTAATCGTCTTCGAATGCAATGGTCTCTTGCCAACATTTTTTACAATCATCAAAATATGTCTTAAAGTTGTTGTTTGTAGCTAATTTACTTTTATCAAATTAATGGATTCTAAAAGGTAATGTCGACAGAGGAGATAAGAAAAAAATCACATGTAGCCATGTGATATGAATATGGATCTTGTGAAATATATCTGATTGTGTGTGTGTGTGTGTGTCAAAAATTCACGAATCATAATGGCACTTCGAAACGATGCAATATCGTGGTGCAAAACCTACGAATTATAACTTTACCGTTTTTTTTTCTTTTTTATGGTTTTCATATAGTAACTTGTACAAAAATTCCTCTCATTGTCAAAAAACGATCATTAAATGCTAATTGTCTGATCTGATCGACATGATGATGATGATAAAATGATTGATCTTTCAGAACAACTGTGATAGATTCTTTGTCTTCTGTATATATTTTATTCCACTCAAACACTCTTTTTTGATAAGGAGTTGTCTTTAAAGGATTTTCACAACATTTCAAGCATTTACATCTCAAGAACCACTTTGCTCAAAAGAATTTTAATACGTAGTCTTTACTCAATTGCATTGCCATTTTAAAAAATCAACAAAAATTCCTGTTTCAATAAAAACACATTTATTTTCAGAATCAAAAACATGAAATTAATTCCTTACTGTTGTCAGATGTTTATAATGTCGTAAAAATGTTTTATAAAAATTTGAAAACCGAATCTATTAATGCCGTATTTTTAAAAAAGCATTTCTGATACTTTTTGATCACAATAGTACAATTCAATTTAGATTAGATCCAAATGATGTCTTCAATAAAAAACAAGTGCTTTTCTGTTTTTCTTCGCTATTATAGGGATAAGGAGTGTTAATATGCAGCAAATAATGGAGAGAATGGCGAGTATGTAGAAGATACCATCGTACGATCCCATATTTTCTCTGAAGATTTCTAGATTGTAATAAAATCATATATTATTTTTTAAAAATATATAATACATTTAGTAAAAAGATATGGCAAACAGAAAACTTTTAGGAGTATTCAAACTTCCAGTCTGAGATATTATTGCATGATAATATTTAGGCTTAATTAATTTGTCTTTATATTATGTTTACACTTATTTACATCAATGATAATCTGCACATACAAAATATATTTAATAAAGTTGTAATAAACATGTGCATAAA
>JAPMOR010073754.1:2041452-2065946 GCA_026543865.1 Argiope aurantia | reverse complement strand
CTATGCTTTCGTCATTCTTTCAGAACAAAATGCTGTATCTCATTTCTGAATTTCATGTCTCTCAGATGATTTCTCGTGAAGTTATGGCAAAAAACATACCTGTTGCTTAAGTTTTGCACACCAATGTATATATATATTTGAAAAATAAAGAACTGAATAAAATGTTAACCCTTTGCACTTGAATAGTGATTGAGAGTCACTATTCAAGATGGTGCATCATTTTGTCATTTTATTTATTTATTTATTTAATTTTTATTGTTAAAATTACATATAGAATGTTAAAAAGATGTAGATTCATTTTTTAGGGGAACTCATCTTAAAACAGTTATATATATTTAGTTTCTGGTGTAATAAAGAATAATTATGCATCGAATTGTTTTTCCGAGTGCAAAGGGTTAGATTGTGAGGTATTTTAAGTTTATTTAAGCTTTTGGAGGAGGAATTACTTTAAGAATAATGTAATCATCTGTTATTGGCACGTCTGCATCAGTATAAGAAACATTGACATAATACGCTGAACAGCCAGAAAAAGTGGCAAAAAGATATTCGCAGACAAAGGAGCAATGCAACCAATCAATGTAACATGATGTAATCGTCAGTGCCTATGTAAGACAATAGGAGTCTGAGAAAGCTGTTAGACCCGGTTTTGCTTCTACAATAGCAGATTATCAAAATTTAAGGGATTTTTGAAAGGTTCGTTAAAATTGACAAACTAGGAATAGCAGTTTCGAGGTATTGATGAAATTTCGACTTTGAAATGCAACAATTTCACAATTTCGTATATGGGTATGGAAGCAACCTTAGAATCATGGGCTTGGCAAGTCAACAAATGAATGTTTAATCTGGTTTAACCCCTGTGTTAGGCCAACTATACAAGACATGTATAGTTGGCCTAATTTGAAACCCTTCATATGTCAAGTGACGAGCTGTGACCAGTGATAGTAAGTTATCTGTCGGTTCACCTACACTCATTTTTGTTCCGTATCCATTATGATGGATTTCGAGAATTCCAGCAGGATGATGCGACACCCCAAATGTCAAAAATTGTTACCAAGTGACTACAAGAACATTCTTTTCACTTTAGACATTAACACTGATCATCTAAATCCCCATACATAAACATTATTGAATATATCTGTAATGCCTTACAAAATGCTATTCAGAAGAGATATCCACCTTACCGCGCTTTTATAGAGTTATGGAGATGGAGTTCAGTATATGAATTATCTCTAGCATACTTTCAGACGTTAATTGAATCAATGCTAAGGTTTTTTTTTTTTTTTTTTTTTTTTTTTTTTTTTTTGCGGCGTTTCTTAGTACTCGTGGGAGCTATACATAGTATTAGGGTAGTGTGCCAATTTTTCGGATTCTTCAATTTATTTTCATCATTTCTTAAACCAGTGTATTTTAAGTTCAAAACGTTTGAAATTTTCTTAATGTCGATTTTTTTAAATTCCTCTATAAGTAGAATAAAAATTAGCACTTTTAACGATTCGATGACATTGAATTATTTCATCATTGAAATTCTCAGGGAAAAATATATTTCCTAGTATATTTCGCTTTCACGCTTTCCATAATATCAGAGATTTTAAAAACAAACACTAAACATTATAAAAACTTTCAATTTGCTGCATATTTCAGCTTAGGCTTAGAAATTATTATTAGAGATGGGATAGAAATATGAATCCGGATCAGCTGAGAATATTTCAAATTTGGAATTAGATTGTCATAGTTTAGAGAAATCCGATAGCATCGGCAGCTTGATGCCAGTTATATTTATCTCCTTGATCTATTCGTTCATGTGGCATGGAGTATAGAGAATGAGATATTTAGTAAGTGTTGTCGTCATTATCCAGACATGATTAAAGAAAAGAGAGATTCCAATAAGTATATATCATATAACATCAGAGAAAATCTGAACTTTAATCTTGCGGCTTATGTGTACTTGTGCGAGTTCATGTGTGTGTAAGAGACAAAAAGAATAACTTGAGTACGTTGTAATATCTGGGATATATTTTGCCTTTTTATACGGATTGAATAATAGTAAAGATGCTTCATCAAATTATCTGATTCATCTAATTAGATGGTTAAACATATTCATGAATCAGGAATTACAATAGGATATTAACTGCCCTCAAAATCACCCAAGAAAAAGTCATCAGTTTAAAAAAAATATATAAACTAGATCAAACCAAATTTGATGCTTCGCAAGATTAAAATGCAAAAATGACAAAAATTAAAATTTTAATTTCAAAGTGTGAGTCATTTAATTATCAAGAAAACGAATTTAAATTATTCAATAAAATTGCAGAAAAATCTTATATGTATATTATTTTAAATTTATATTTTTGAATAAGGAAAAGAATGTCAACACAGGAAATTTCTATATTAAAATTTTAAATTTAGCAAGGCTTTTTTATTACTCTATCTTCCTTTTTATTTAATGATGTTTGGATATGAAGTGTTGCAATATTTAGACAAAAGTCAAGGTTTTAAGTGACCAATAGCTGACATTAATTAGCTGGCAACAATAATATACCCTTCAAATTTCCGACTCGGCAATATCTCCTCCAATCTGAAGTCAACAATCTCTTAAAATGGGCGACAAGATATTATTGATTATTTGCCAGATTCCTTAAGACGAAGGGCTTTCCTTCAGTCTTCATTAAGCAAGATTATAGAGCTATCCACTGAGGGACTTATTACTGACAAATATACTACGCAAACTGCTTCAAAGCATTGATGGGTTTGAGTATACTCCATTTTGAACACAGAGTATGAAATTCTTTCCTCATACTAAGTAAGAGAGAGACAATATAAAATTAAATGCCATGTAAATCATATTTTGTAAAATTAAAAGTAATCGATTTTTTTATTATTGCTTCTTACTAAGTTTAAATCATTTTTGCTTTCTCCTATACGAAGTATATAAAAGGAAAATATTGTAATCGACAAAAAATTACATCAAGAATTTGACGAATCCACGTTCTAGATCACACTGATTCCAAAATATAAGTTTTTGAAATTGCTTCTGTGTTTGTAAATAGGATATCTCAAAAATGCTTTAAACTTGATGGATAAAATTTGGTATACGGTTTTTATAACAAGTTTATCGATTACTATCTTATTTTGAACGCAATCCATTCAGAGAAAGTCTGTCTTTCCAGCTGTATTAGTTAACACGATAACTACAAATCAAATAGAGTTTGATGAATAAAATTTACTATATTGATTTAATATCTAAATTGTAGATATTAAATTTGGAGCTAATTCCTTCGAGGTATTAACCATCTGGTGCTGACCATCTGTTGGCGTTTACAAGCATGTAAACGCGTTAACTAAAAAATGGCTTGAATACCTCAAATTTAGTATGTGATTCTAATCGTAGTTCTGTACCAAATTTTGATTTAAATCAGTCAATAAAAAGGAAACTCAAAAATGCATATTTGATGTTCTGTTGCTCCCGCATTCCAGCGATTAATCGTCAAAATATCGTTTATAGCATATAGCTAATAATGCACAAGTACATTTATTAGTGAGTATACGAAAAGTTTGGGAGTATAAAGTTTCATCCAAATTTTTTCTACTTGTTTTTTAACATTAGCACGTTGGCTGCCACTTGAATCTTCTGTGATTTATACCTGTTTTCTATTTAGATGACACTTCCACAACTGTAGTTTACAAAATTGTAAACAAGAGTGCATCTAATTAGATAGATAGTTCAAATTAAGTGAAAGTCATGGCATCGAACGCTTTGACTATCACAAATTTGTCTACTTTTGATAATGTAAATTGGTCTCCATAACAATAGCTGTTAGAGATTTGCTGTCTAAAATTTCTGGTTTGTTTTAAACATAGTAACGTTTCATTTTGAAAAGACAAGAATGATTGGTCAATGACAAGAATGAAACCAGAGTCGGCACCTTCCCTTTACACCCTAAAGAAATCCTCGCCATTCCAGAGGGAAGTCATCTGGTGATATCCGTGTATTCAAACAGATATATATAACCAGCAAACTCTGATCTCAAGCCCATGATCCTATATGAATTCTGATAATAAATTTCAGACTAACAAAACTCGCATCACATACTCTGATAGCTTAGTATCCTTATTGGATTTCAAAAAAAATCCTATGTTTATAGGCTATTGAATCAAATTAATAAGATAGAAAACACGTTTTTAGAGCATTAAAATGATTTATAAATTAAATTTCTTGAAATCAAATCAAAAATGGTAAAAGCGCTAGATACTGAAGGAAATGTTTTATGTAAATTGAAATATTGGAAAATCATTGGAATTGATAAGTTTTAATCACATTCAGAATATATTAAATCAAATTTTTTCTAAAATTTGCAACGCATATGAGTCCGAGTTCATTGACGTACTAAAGATAAAGGGCATCTAGGCCATGGAATGACATTTTTTTCCTCCCATTCTCTTTCAGTGCCTTAGCAAGCGTTAATGCTGTCTCAGAGTAATATTATTTTTTCGCCTTCGCATCAGATTTCATTTAAAAAATTAAACGTTCTAAAATTTTTACCTCTATGACTCCCCTCAAAGCTTCTGCCAGCGCCATCTATATTTTTCTTGTCCCTCCCTCTGCTATACCACAATTATTGCAAGCTTAATGGTTGTCATCATCTAAAGGTCTTATATTAATATGAAAGCTTGAAAAATCTTGGTGTAAATGAGGAAAGGAATTTATTAAATCGGGTTAAGAATATTTGAATTCTGAATTGGTATGTATAACAGAAAATTTCGTATTTTGTTTCAAACGGGGTGTCAGAAAATCAGGTCCTCAAAGTATGATAAGCATAATTATTATAAAATTTTTTCATACAACTCCCATATGAACGAGATAAACCTTTTAGCTTTAGAACGTACAGTGAACTATCTGGAACCCTATATCATAAGGTTTTGCTAAAATATACAAACAAGATAGTAAATAAATTGCCATTACTTATCATAGGACCAGCAGAAAGGAACATCGGGACACTCATAAAAAATCTCGCCGACATAGCCATTGTCAGTTGATCCTTTTCAATAAATTCGCAAACAATGCCAGTGAATACGATCAGTACTGCTCCACCAACTATGCCTAATATGCTTATTATAACAATCAATCCACTAAAATTGTCCAAAAGTGTTATTGCGCCGAAGCATATTCCTAAGCAAGCAAATGACAAAGCACTGAAGTTAACAGTACTCAAAAAATTGCAATCTGTCACCCAACCTAGTCCAAAACGTCCAATTGTATCAGTTATGTGGAAGCAAGAGAGTAAATAAATTTCCAGGCTTGATTGCACCTTTTTATCTTTTGCAGCATCTACGATTATCGTGATGAATGTGTTCCCCATAAAAACTAAACTACTTTGAGTCATACATATAACCAAAAAGGTTGGATTCCAAAATATTCGAAAACGCAATATAATATTAGTCATGAACTTGATTCTTGAAAGTTTTGTACTGTTAATAACAGTATTTGTAGATCTTTCAGTTAATATTGTATTATTCTCTTCTTGTATTTCAGAATGATAGTTACTTAAATGTTTTTCGACATTTTTGATATCCAACGGTACATTATGAGAGGGTTGCTTTGATACCATTTTTCTCAAAGACTCATCCGTTGGTACTCCCTCTAATTCGATTTCACAGTTTCTTCCATTTGATCTTCCAGGTGTTGAATGGGCTGACTTGTTGTTTTGTGATAATGAAATTAAACATGGTTTAATGGCATTAGTATTATCATAGTCTTTCAGAGTTCCTGAGTACTGTTTTGTATTGACGACACCATCTGAAACTTTGGAATACATCAAGATTATACCTAATGGCAAACCATTTAAGATAAGACCTGAAAGAATTAAAAATGTACCAGACAAATGATATTGATTTAAAAGGAAGTCACATAAGTAAACAAATATGAAACTTCCAATGCCAGCTCCTCCAAAAGAAATTCCAGAGGCTGTTGCAATATGATTTTCATCAAAGTGGTCATTCAAAATATCTCCAATCATTGAAGAGCCCATTGAAACACCAATGCCTGGAATAAATAAAAATATTTATTACCTTTCATTTAGAATGCTTTTTATAGCTTTAATAAACAGCTTTCCTACAAAGAAAATTAGTTTGTGGATGGGATTATCACTGTCATGTTCTTCTGCTTATTCTGAATTTCTGTTACAATCACAAAAGATGGACACACCTAAAGCAATATGGTTGGATATGAGGTGAATTAAGGTGAAAAAAGGAAGGAAAGTTACTAGCTATATAAAAAAATCGATTAATGTGAATGATACAACTTCTTTTGAAATTTCAAAGTTCAAAAATGTTTCTGAAAGGAAAGTCCATACGGTATTGCGTCTTAATAATACAGGTTGTTGAGAGAACGTGATCATATTGTTGGAGAAGCTGTCCTTACCATTGCTGTCAGCCAGCTATAGAAAGTTTAAGATCAATAGGTAGATTTTGGTAGATTAGGTAAAGTAATATTAAGAGATTCCTAACTAGTTATGGGCTGGACTGTTTCGACTTCTCTACTTTAAAGTCAGTGTGGATGTTTCCCAATGTGCTACCACGGTGCAAATGATATAATGTGAAAATCTTAATTTTCAGATAGTTCTACCTTTTTCGAGTAGATTTGTCAATCCCTAAATTAAAAGTACTAACTTGATAATGGGCTTGATTGCATTTCTATACAAAAGCATTTAGTTCTCGAATGACCATTTGGAATAGCTACTATTCAAATATAAATTCAAATAAACTTTTCCTCCAAAACTTATCTTTGGTATACGATAATGTCCTCAAAGTTTGAACTTCTCGATCAATTTTATATTCAAATATTTAGATTCAATCATCCATCTTTGAACATGACAAGATAGTTTGATGTTAATAAATTGCAGCATTTTCTAATTGCAGTATTAAATATAATCACAGAAAATTAAAATAGATGTAAGTACTAGGAAAGCTTTCACAGCAATCTAATACTCACTTTCACCTGTAGCCTCACAAAATAAGACATAGCCTGAATTCTTAAAGCATCTGGAAAAAGGCTCTGAACTATGCATATTATAGTTCCTACAAACCTTCCAGTATTCTAATGTATTCCCAAGTCTTGGAATCTCATTAGCACTTTCATTGACAACCTGAGTTCTATCACATACAGATCTGGAGATTCAAAAATGACATCAGTGTTATCGTTACTATAATGTGCAATTCCTATACTATTATAAAGATTAATTTATTCTATTCCCTAATCACTTTGTCTTAGTGTATCATGGCATATCTCGGATATTCATTCAGAATTCTCAATGATTTCTATGCTAAAGAAATTTCATACCATTATGAATTCCTTACCACCAGAAATATAATTCCAAGTTAACAGACGAGTTTGTCCCATACATTGGAAACACAGATCCCTCAATCATCAAATGTCCAGAACCGGTGTTATTGCATCGGAAAGAAACCATAAGCATAAGTTGGATTCTAGTGGATCCTGCTAATGATTACACGATAAAAATCTATGTGCAGCAAAATATATACATTATAAGTTCGGTGGCGGATTTTTTTAGGCGTTTTCTAATTTATTATTATTTGCGAGAGAATTCCAAAAATAAGTAAAATAGTATTATACCACCAACAAAGCCACGTTCATCCACTATCTTTTTACTATCATATTTCTACAGCAAATTGGTTTTCTTTAATGCGTTGGTTTTCTTTAGTGACTCAAAACATCCGGAAAATAGATGTAATTATCAACGGTTGAATTATAAATTTAGTTTCTATTTTCCACTTATGATCCATCTAATGATTTCTGACTATAGCGGATCATTAAAAATTCATTAAATCTTTATTATTTCTGGTACACGATTCATCTTTACCTCATCAGTCTAGAGACGAGGCCTTAAATTTTTCTGCAATAGGAGGCATCTGCTGGTAGTTTGTGCGAAATGAAATGCTGCTGAAGCTTAGATATTTTGAAATTTCATGGGCATTATTCATATAAATATACATATTTCGTTAAGTGAAGATCATCAATTCAAATAGAAGCGAGCTCCGGTTTGTTACATCTTTAGTGGACGTTCATTCAACTGGAAACTAAGGTATTAATTTTTAACACTGATATCGATTGCAATCAAATATGCATTTATTTATTATTATTACACATTGAAATTTTATTGAAAAGGACCATTTATTGCCTCATGATAAAACAATATTAGCAATCATTTTCAGAGCTTCTTTATTAGTAGCTAGCATCAACTTACCAAACAGGCCTCCCCACAAAATAATCAAAATCGTGATGTGTTCGACGAAGAAACACATTCCTATGCCTAGCGCCGAAACTGCTGCTCCTGCTGTTGTGATCTCCCTCGATCCATATGTTTTGGCGAAGTATCCAACTAGTGGGCCTAATTAAAAAAAAAGTCACACGAATAAACAAAAATTATCACGAACTAAAATATTTTATTGATCAAGTTACCAAATGAACTTAATAAATATTTTCATATATGCATAAGTTTCTATACAGAGCTTATTTGTTTACATTTGATAATATGGTAGTTTTCATTATCTCTAGGTATATCCGGATCTGTTGACATATCGGAACCAATTCTGTTGTAATGTTGATTACTAGAGATCAGAGCTAACGTTGTAAAAATTATTTTAAAATTTGCATTAAATTAATTTATTTAATGCTAAATAATATAATATTTTTTAAATTTTTTCATACGTTTCCCACATCAGAAATTGTTATTTTTATATCTTTGCAAAGTACTTTCTAACAGACATTATTTGAAAACTGTGTGTAACGTCTCTAATTTTTAATGATGTTTTTTAATTAGAGAAACATTTTCCTTACTTTTTAATGATGTTTTTTAGTTCGACAGACTTTTTTTCCCTAATTTTTAATTATGTTTTTTAATTTGACAGATTTTTCCTAATTTTTAATTATGTTTTTTAATTCGACAGATTTTTTTCCCCTAATTTTTAATGATGCTGTATAATTTGCCAGATTTTTTTTCTCGCACATATATCTGTGGAATTATATTCTTCGTTATCATTTATATCGCGTGGAATAAAATTTTATTTTCAGAATGATTATTATTATATGAGGTAATATATAATGTTCTTATATTTTAATATATTAGATTTGGAATTCATTTATCATCATTATTATTATTATTTTGAACTTTTATTTTTACTGTGCAAACGTTTGTATTGCAATGTATATCATTAGTAAAGATTTTACGTTCTAAACGTTTTCAAGTTTATGTTTTTAATACGTTTAAACAAACTGTTGTTATTGTATTTCTGATCTCCTGTCATTTATGAATACGACTGCATAAATAATAGAAAATGGATTTTGAATTGAATCACAAAAGACGCTTGCTACTCCTTTGATAATTCTTTAATTACGAAAAGAATGAAACATCCACAAATATCCGAAGGATAAGAACAAAGTAAAAGAAACAGACAGATGTTGAAGACAAATCAAAAACAGCGAGAAACTGACTGAAAACAACAAAATTTTGAAAAAACGATATGATACGCAAGCTTTGGTAAAAAATGCCAGGATGTGAGAATACCTGCTCCTTTTATGTTACGTAATGAAGAATAAATTCTTTTACATAGAATTTCCATCATGATTATGAATCTGAAAGTATTGCGAAGGATCGAATTGTTCAATTTATAGTATGAAGAAAAGCGATCTGATGAATGATCTGGCATATAATGCTATATACTTAAAAGCAAGATTTGGAATGTTTAATCAAAAAGAAAGCATCTAAGATTATCTAAGTATGTTGGGCGAAGTCAGAAGAATATAAAACTCAAGAGATTTATTAAAAAATTGAAAACTTCAGCCGGATTTTCAACTGATTTATAATAAATAACATATTGTCAAAACAACAAAAACTTCAAAATTATATTGGATTTTTGCATTTCAATCAGAAAGATTCATTCCGACGACCTTGATTTCTTGCATTTTTCTGTTAGTGGATATCTTCAAAATTTTAGGGTTGTGAAGATGTGCCGGAATACTAAAAGTAATTTTTCCTTTTTTTCCCCTCCTTATTAAGAATGTAATGCAGTGTACATTTGAAAATACCAATTTTTTTTGTTTTGATGTCTAAAAGTTTGATTTTATTTGATAAATGTTATGAGATTCAGCCTTTTCTTTTATGAAACCCCACAGTAATTACTTTATCATTATTTTAAGCGATATGTCAATCTAAGCAAAGATTCTTTATTTTTTTCCAGGTTGAATAAATCAGATTCCATAATATTTCATCAAATCACCGATATAAACTCACAGAGGAAAAAAATTTTTACTAATTATACTAATTACTTTCTTTTTCTAGGTTGAATCGAGCAGATCCCATCCTATTTCATTGAATCACTTATATAAACTTACAGAGGAAAAAGTACTTTTACTAAAAAATATTGATATTTCTCATGTGTCTATCTATGTATCTGATGGCTTTCTACAAGGGAAATTAGAGCTCAAAAACTGTCACACACATATTTTGGTGCGAGAAAATGAACAACTTGGTAAGTTTTTTTAAACTTGTATTATTATAATTTAAATTAACTAAAAATTAAGTAAATTTTTAAACTTCCGAAATATTAAAAAATATACATCATATCAGAATTTTTTAAAAATTCTTTTTCTACGATATAAATTAAGTCGTCTTACAATTTCCTCTCTCGTTATTATAAACTCGTACAAATATTTTCCCGAGCGTTATATAATAATACTTTTCCTTGTTAAAATAAAATTGAAATCATTTTCATTGGTTCTATAAACATTTCACTTTAAACCTTTCTGAGATATAAAAGTTCGGGTTTTTCTTTGAGTATTAAATAGGTTCCCTTTCTAAGCATATTTTTAATGAAGTGTTTGCAGTTTTATGATTAATAGCAGCTAAGATTTAATTTTAGAAATAAACACTAATACAATTTTTTCCTCAGCTAATGTTTTTAAACATTTATCTTTCCTATAATATAATGGAATGCATAAAAAAACATATTATGTTCTTTTAAGCAGAAGTATTGCTTTTTTGGTGTAATACACAGAATTTCTTTCATACAATCTGTAAACAAAATTCTTCTGAAATATTATGCAAATTATGAAACATGCCAGTATCGATAATATGTCCAAAATGTCGACGCTATACGATTCTGTTTATTCTCTTTAAATCTTTAGGATCATATCTCAATCTAGAAAACAAAGGAATGACTTGTTAAAGTTTAATGACTAGCCATTACAATTTTAGATGAGATAACAGAGAAAATTAGGAAGTTGGATAGTATGAGGAACAGAAAAAATATAAAGCTTCTAAAACCCTACGAATGAAATGTTAATCGAAATTTGAAGCTGAAAAATATTTTATTAAGAAAACCATTAACACATGAAAGTCTATTTAAAATTTTTAACGCCAGTAATCCTGGTAGATTTCTTAGTCTATATGCAATAGTCAGACTAATTTGAACATAGTGTTCGGAGAAACTGCGAACTAAATTTAAACGATACTAGTTGTTGTTATTTTAAATTAAATTTGTCTTTTGATACAGCTATGAAATATACGTTGCTCACTTCAAACTGCTAGTATAAATGCACAAAATCTCTTAGATAGAAAATTAGACTTAGGTAATTATATAAATCTATTCGTAAGTGCCTTAGAAAAGAAACAGCAATTAGATCTCTGAAATAAATGTGTGTATATGTATATCAGCTCATTTCTACCTTTAGAGATATGTCTATAGTTTGAAAAATTATTTATATAATATAAATGAATATATTTCATTACGTTTCAATCAACTATTGTGTTGTAGAAAAAAATTCTAAAACCTGAATTGTTATACAATTACCCCTTTTATTTTAATATGTTTATATTTAATAAACTATTTTTAACATTAATAAATATTTTATTAACGTCAAACTACTTTCATTTTCCCGCGGTCAAAACTGATTGAGTTATGAAGTATTAAATCTCATTATTGTCAACCTATTAAAAGTTGCTTAGAAGAAATGAAGAATTTGGATTAGATTTTCTTTTTGAATTAATTATTGAAATAGTCTAAAATAAGGATTTTCAAATTTTATTAAATCGATCAATTTTAATCGCTGATGAATGGGACTTTGCTTAAAACGCCTGTGTCGAAATAATTTTACTGATTTGTAAAGTTTTCAACAATACATTGATAATATAATATTTTGTGCCGTGACATTTTTCTTATTCGCAATCAATATATGCCTATCCCTAACTGCTCAAAAATTAACTTTTGTGACAAAATAAAATTGGACACTGCTATAAAATATTTTTTTTTTATTTTATATACAAGTAATTTCTAAAATACAAGCAATATAATGCACATAAATAAATAATTGAATAAATGATCTAAGGAAATTTTTTTGTGTGAGTAGCACTGATATTGAAAAAGAAACTACATATGCTAAATAAAAATGTAATCGAGAATTTTCTTATTTAATACCATGATGCTGTGCTACAATTTTACACTTTTAGAGTATTTTTCAGCGTAGAAACTTTTTATTATTTGGAAGTGCAAAATAATAAAGTGCAAAAGGTGTAATTCGTCATATGAAAAAAAAATTAATAATTCCGAATTAGTGATTTTAGATAGGCTTTGAAAATTATCAGTTTTAAATTTATATCAGTTTTAAATATCAGTTTTAAATTTATAATATCCTCCTTAGCTGTTTAAGGCATAAAGGTCTTATTAAAATGCTGATGCATATACTTATTAAAAATCCTATATAAAATAAGAAGATCTCTATAATAAATAGGTTAAATAAGAGTAATAAAACATATAATAAATTGAAAAAAAATCATTACTATTTAAATTTGTCCTACTCTAATACTTGCGAAAATGATTAATTCTGATATAAATAGCAAATGATATTAGATAAATCAGATAAGAATTAATAAAACGATAAAAATCTCTGAAACATAAAATTAAAATTATATTTTTGTTAAATATATAAACATAAGCAATTATTAAAAACAACAAGTAAACTTTTTAAGTTTTCGATCAACAACTAGAAGATGCACAAAAATTCCTAAATAGTAATGATCACAGAGCACTTAATGTTTATCATAATATAAATCAAATAAATACGTACCTACAAAGCTTTTGATTAAATTACACCAAAAATAAGGAAGTGATGCTTGATTTTTAGAAACATTAAACCGTTCCATTGTAGCTATATAAAGCAATCCTGCTATTCTTAAAAAACTAAAATTTAAACCTATTATCATAGAGCAAGCCACTGCTATTAACCAGTTATTTGTTTTTATCGCCATTTTAAAGTTTCTCTAAAAAGGATGGTGGAGAAATCTAATAATATGCATGTATTCGGTTGAACTGTTCCTCTGATATAAGCAAAGTATGAAGGTTAAATGACACATAAATTAGTCCATTTATTCCGACTAAAATGATTATTCTTAATGCGAATATAAATTGGTCTTTCTTTTTTGTTGCTATGCAGTCATTAAAAACTCAACGGACTGACGATTTTCTAAAGTGTTTCACAAAGAATATTATGCAATAAGCAAGTATAAAGTAAGCTTCTGGTTTATAGAAAAAAAAATATTATTTTAAGACAAAAATCAGGTTGGAAATATTATTTTTATTTAAAAAACAAGTTATGAATTTAAAAACTTAAGAGGCTTCTAAATTAATTCAACAGAATACTTAATTATTATTTATTAAATAAGTTATTAATAAAATTATATTAATTAAATATTTTTCTTGTAAATTAAAAATTTTAAGTATGTGAATGCAGTATTTATAATCTTTTGACTGCGATTTTTATAAAAATATTTTCCACTTATTTTCTCCGAAAATGATAATTAAGCAAATTTATTGTTTGAAATATCTTTCCCCGCTGCTTTTAAATCAGAGATTCGAACATGTTAATCACATATCCAAAAATTGCTTTTTTTTATGGAAAATACCGTATATGTACTTCATATGCAGTAATTATTAGTTATTATAAACGCTTAATTATACATTTATAAACTTTAATTCGTATTTAATGAAAAAAATGCGCAGTTCCCTCTTACAAATCGATGGAAATTAACGAATAGCACTCATACAATAGTCTCCAGTAAGCAATGCTTTTCTCCATAAAATTGTTTTTTTTTCCATAAGAAATATTTAGATAACCGAACATGAAACCTATACAATTACTTTCATTTATTGACTTTCATTTAACCTCTTCAAAATAATTTTTATTCCGATAGTAAGTTTAAATGAAAATGGGAGAATACACAAAACTTTATAGCAACAGAATTGTTTTATGTTTAGATTTGATGTAAAGAAAATTCAGTTTGCATTTTAGATCTTTCCTGTTAACCAATCAATTCCAAATTCAGAGGCTGGTAATATCTAATACAAATTTTTCCTTTTTCTAGGATAAAAGTGTTACTATGTTCACATAAAGAATGACAAGCAGATAGACATTCTGTCCTTATATGGACTTAGCTCAAAATTTGATCCTAATTTGAAAAGTTTGGATCACAGATCGCATGCTAAAATTCAGTCGTCTAATTTGTTGTCATTTAAAGTTACCAGTTCTTGCATTTACGAATAAACATATTGGAGACAATCCACTGCACTTATCTGAAACAAAATTTTATACAGAATTACAATTCTTATAAAAGTACTCTTCGTCTAGTTCGTTTCTCATTTATCATGTGAAATGATACGTGTAAATTGATATGTGCATTTGTATATAGATTTAACGATGGCTATTTCATTCAAAATTGTTATAGATATTTAAGGTTTCAATAAGATATTAAGGTGTAGAGGCATAAATTACATTATATATTTTTAACCTCTTGTGATTCGGAATTATAGAACGAACAAAAGGCAAGCATGATTTATTTTTTAAAAAAATGAGTTCTTTTTTTTTTTTTTGAAGAGAAGGGTTTATATATGATTAAAATATGGAAATGTATAAGTCTATTTTCTTTTATGATTATTGTATTTTTAGTTGGTATATTTCATATAGAAAAAGTAAAAAAATGCAGAACTTCATTTCACATCACCACGCCAAACCTATTACAGGTCGTGAATGGGTAAATAGTAAGGAAAGTTTCAATTTTATTAAGGAATAGCTCATATAGGCGTTGATGGGCCTAGTTCATGTCTGATATATTTAATATTAAAAAATTATAAATATATTATAATATACAAAATCTTTTCAATGTGTGCAATTCGACACAGAAATGCTTTCTTCAGAATATACGAGATATTAAAAATAAATCATCAAAATTTAAGATAATATATATTAAAACACTCAAATCATATTTATAATCATGAAATTATCTCAGAAAAATCAATAAGCGAAATAATATTAAAAAGAATAAAAATGAAAACAAACTGAAGTAAAATTCTCAGGCTAAAAGAAGTATAAGACGAAAGGCAAGTTCATAGTTAAAAAAATAAGGATGAACAATCTTCAAATCTTATCTCAACAGACTCATTTTTTAAAATAGAAATACACTATTTAATTAATAGAAATAAGTCATTATGGTACTGTCACAAAAATATTTTTGTCAAAAGTTAAAGCTACCACACATCAAAAAAAGTTACTGAAGACTACTTGGCTTAAATGTCGAACTTCGATTCAAATTATAGGAGCTTTGAAAAAGATAGTTCAAAAGGATTTATTCTCTCTATATTTCTGTCCAAATCTAACTAGAGACACCCCTTATCATTCTTTTGCATTCCGAAACATTTAATGCTTATCTTCGTAGTATGATGAATGAGTTTTATATTGCGAGAATGAGAAGTGAGAATGAGTTTTATATTGCGAGAATGAGAAGCGAGAATGAGTTTTATATTGCTTCCCATCTAATTACTGGTTTCAGAAGTTGTGGTTTTGATATCAAGATCATATTCAAAATTCATTTATCATACTAACTGCGTTCCGGATGTATCTAAGGAGTATAAACAAATATAAAATCTATTAAATGATAAATATGATTCAGAATTAGACATTAATCTATAATTTTATATTAAAATGTACTAAAATTTACCCATATATTAAATTTATCTAATATTTATCCATATCATATACTAAAATTTACCTATATACTAAATTTATCTATATTTACCCATATGAAACATTAAAACTTACCCAAATAATATATTAAAATTTATCCATATACTAAATTTATCTATATTTACCCATATCATATAGTAAAATTTATCCATATACTAAATACTTATATCCATATCTATATTTACCCATATCATATACTAAATTTATCCATATTTACCTATATCATATGCTAAATTTTACCTATATAATTTTTTGATACTCAGTTAACGCATTTACATATGAGTAAATAGAAGAGGAAAATTCCATTCTATTGACGAATTTTGCCTAAAGTTTGATATAGATATAAAATCCTAGTATAATAAACTGAAATATGACTCTATATCTCGGATGTCATTTTTTCTTTTTAAATATACCTCAGATATACGAAGCATAAACTCAGATACAAAAAAAACTATAAGAGTCTTTAAATCTTTCATTAATAAATCTTTGTCATTTATTTAAATAAATATTCTTTTAAAGTGTCTTTTATATCCTTAAATTAATATTTCTCATAACTTTTAATCAACTTCGCTACAATTTTTTCCTATTCTGAATTTCAAACTTTATCAATTCACTCTCCAAAATTATGAAAAATGAACTCCTCGCTGTTTACAAATGAGCCAACTGATGGATATGTGTAATAATTCTGTCAGATGAATCGTCAGAGAAGAGACAGAAAAATATCTGAGTGCGAGAAGATGACTTCTTGTCAGTGAGATATTTCTCTCAACGTACGAAAAGCCCTCATCTTAGCCCCGTTAATATTTTCTCAACTTCTGCTAAAAGAAGACAAACTGGCAAAATAAACGTTTCAAGAAGATCGTCAAGAGCGAAATAATATGATTGCGAGTTTTTATAAAAGGAAGAGTTAGCTCCCAGTTGTTATTCTTTGACTTATATACCGTTCTCTTTTGAAATTCCTGTACAAGTTTTGATGAAATATCGGTACAGTTTTTGATTAAACACATAGTTTGCTTTTATACATTTTTTGGTCTATTTAGTTTCTTATAAATTGTTTATTCTACTTATTTTGTGTTATATCATGTTTCAGTTTTCGTATATATGGAGTAAAAATATTTGGAAATTCATTTTAAGAATTATGTCTCTGTGAAAACGTTAATTTAAGTTCCATGTGAAGTCTGATATGATATCGTTCCAACAAATTTGTTCATATCTATGAAATTTTGGACAAAGTTTATTTACGGGAAATCTGTTAATCTCTCCATTCATGTTCGTGTAAATAATTTTTTAAAAGTTAAGAGTTAAAAATGAAGCATGGAGTGTAAAATTATAAATCTTAGCCAAATTATTTATAAAATTGGACAAAAGGCTGATTATTTGTTAATCTGCTTTTAAAACTCAGTAAATTAATAGATTGAAATTAAATACCTGATATTTACATCAAAATTAATAATTATTAATTAAATCTTCCAACCATATTTGTGTGCACACCCATGTGTATGAGAATGAGATCATACAAAAGCGCAATAAGCAAAATAAATGAAATTTGAAATGTGATCTTCACTTCAAAATTTTAGATGTGTATGAAGTTTAAATCTAATACAATTTTAAATATAAGACTATTTCAAAACGACCCTATATATGATCCTTACAATACTGAAATAACTGATAATTTTTTAAATTTTATTGATAGCTAAAATCGTAATTTAAATATTTTAATTGTTTAATTTATATTATGTATGTAGAACCCTATTTCGTAAAATACTTCTTTTAATTTTCTAAAATATCCAATTAATATTTTTAGCCAAAAAAGTATTAAAAATTTAATTTTTTGAATATTCTAACATATATTGTATAGTTGACGTAAATATTTTATAAGATTGAAATAATTACTATATTTCTAATTTGAAAACAGTTCATTCACTTTAGTTCACATTAATAATTTTTGTTAAACAAAGTTTCATACGAATCTTGTCAGATCTAGTAAATTCACCTTTTAATACTATATAATGCACCTTTTAATACTATTTTACAATTTTACGACCACAATACTTTAAAAATTTCATTTCTTTGTTTTTCAGTGGTTCATCCAATAATTAGTATAATTTTGTTGGAAGAAAAGTAGATTATGTGAGATATTTAGCCCATATCACTTCTTTTAGGGAGCAGGAGAAGTTTTTTTAATAAAGCAGGGAATTTTTCCTGGTTCTAAGAATTATATATGCCTAATTTTATTTTATTCCCTCAGGGGTATGGAAGTGAATAAAATTCAAACAAACAAAAGGAAATTCAATTTTAAATATAGATAAATTGATACGAAATGAGACACTTTTGGAAATAAAATATTATAATTTTTTGACACTTTTCTTTTATTAGCATGCTTTATTCCAAAAAGATAAATATTTATTAACAATGCAAACTGAGAACACCAAGTAGGTGTAAGTTCTTCACATTTTAAAACATAATAATGATAAATATACGAGTTCAATTAAGCAACAACAAATTACAATTGATCCGTAAGGATACCGTACTTCCGGTTATTAAATTATCAAGCCAATAAGGTTACTTCTACCGACCTATTTGATTTGAATTTGCAACAGCTTTACTTATAATTTAAAAAATAATTGAAATTAAAATTAACAACCAATGGTCTAAAATAAATCGGGTGTTGAACTAAATTTCACTTTCTCACTCTCATTTCTCTACAGTCAAAAACTATTTTGCCTCAGAACTTTCCAAAAAATAATTGTTCAAGTATTTATGAGAAAGTCATTATTTAGGTAGTTTCTTCAAAAATCCACTCTATAGTAGCAAAATAATATGCCTTTAAAAGTATAATACAAGAAAAGCACTATTCCAGGGTGGTAATTAAATTTCAAAAACAAAAAAAGGGGCATCCAGTTTTCATTTTGAGCAAAATATAGCTAAACTAAGGTTCCTTTTATTTCCTAAAACCTTTGTCCTTACGGGAACAAAGGGACCCACTGTGCAACTCATCCAATTTTCACTACCACCATTTCTCTCTTTCAAATGTGTTCTGACAGTCGGAATAAAAGAACTTTTGAATTATTAATTAATTTCGTTTTAAAGAGTAATCCCGCTTCGTCAATTGTTCTCTGAAATGACGATGTGAAGCTCTATAAAGCAAAGGTTCACGTTTCTCTTTGCTGACTTTAGCAGCAAGTAGCAAATTAAAGGAAACATTCTGATGTGTTTTGAAGAATTATAGTTTTTGAAAGGAATAAATGGTGACATCAAGGGAATAATTAGTTTTCAACAATCCTCGCATACTGCCTGATAACGGTTTGTTTTAACATGCTGGAGTCCTGCTTTATAAGGATTTTAGGTTCTTTTATTTGTTTCTTAATTGTTTTATGAACTAAAAAAGGCCTGAAGGTAATTTTGTCGATGTTTACTTGAAGTAACAAACTTTAATACTTTGGAATAGTTTTCCATTGAATTTTATATTGCTCTTCATTAATTTATCGGAGAGCATCTTACTTTGGCATTACTGCGAGTATTAATATTATTAAATTATTATAAAATTTATCATTTTTACTGTCTAAAATCCAAATATAAGAAAAAGTATAAAATAATTTCCTTTATTTTAAGCAGATTTTGTACTTATAAATATGTTTAAATATTAGAATTATTATTACATATATTATATCAGTATAGTATCTGTATCTGAATGTAATATCTTTATTATAATTGTATTAATATATATGTTAGTGTATGAATTTTTTTTATTTAAATAATTATTTTATTACTATTTTATCTATAACGAATGATATGATTCGATTGCAAAATTTGTTCCGAACTGACAAATAAATAGACAGATTAGAAATGAATTAATATTGCATTGTCATCCAGTTC
The DNA here is from genome assembly GCA_026543865.1 of Argiope aurantia. Taxonomy (NCBI): domain Eukaryota; kingdom Metazoa; phylum Arthropoda; class Arachnida; order Araneae; family Araneidae; genus Argiope; species Argiope aurantia. The sequence continues at coordinate 2,045,983 of JAPMOR010073754.1, read as the reverse complement.
TGAACTACGTTTAAATTTTCATATCTAAAACTGATAGTCAAACTTGCACCGGACAGACAAAGAGACAAAGCAGAAAGCGTGTAAATAAAAACGGGTTAGAAAAATAAGCATAATTCAACACTCATTTCTACTTATCATTATGAAAATTTCATTTATCTTTTATGTTTTCCTTTTATATACTCTTAGAATAAGGGAAAAACTATTTATTCTTAGATATAGTGGCAATATAGTTTGTAGCCAAAATGGAAGGGAGTTAATAATTTCGGTTTTAAATGATTTTTAAATACATAAAATTCCACTTTAACTGAAAAGATTCGTTCCACTTATAAAAAGTGATATTTGAAATCGACAAAGCATAGAAAACAAGGAATAACCGCATTCATATTGAAAGTTGTAGCAGACGCTCCGCAATAATACGTTGATTATCTAATCACAACAAATAACATTGTCACTTTGTATTTTTTTTATGAAAATATTATTAATAATGAGAGAAAATAGGAATAGTTAACATCATACATGGTTTAAAAGGACAACTGATATGAGCGACTTGGCAAAGGAAAAGAAATTTCCTTATTTTTCGAAAATCTTCGCTAAATAAGATCCTTGCTATCTATTGGTAAAGTCATTTCGAGTTTGTAGAATTCAAGGTTCGAAAAATTCAGGGCGTATATCTAGCGTTAATGTCCCATTTTATGTGAGCCTCAAACATTTTTAACATGAATACTAAGTTTAAAAGATTTCTTCTTAATATGGCGTCGAATTTAGAAAGAGATTTTTCCTGGTTAATTTATAATTAGTCCATCTGAAATAGTTTCTCTAAATTAGGTCAAATATTACTTTGAAAAATACGTTGTTTATGTATTTAACTAAGGTATGTTTAAGGAGGTAAATTTGAATGTCTCTAAAACTTTATATAAATGTTAAACATGTTCCTATTAATGTTATGTAACATTAACTTAGTAGTGTAAATACAATAAAAATTATTGTAAATATTGTTGTGGGAAAAATCAAACTCCCTCTGTGGGTTGCGAAGATGAAAAAGTCCAACGATCTCAATAGTTGATAAAGATGCTTTGTTCTAGACAAAAAACCTAGTCTATGTTTTGAACCAAACATAGACGAAGTAAACACAAAACAGCACTTGCAGTAAACAGCAGCACAGGCAGCAAATCTGTATTAAACAACCATAACAGCTCAAAACTTTTAGAGATTACTTGTTGGAGAGACTTCGCTCAACTCTTCACTTGAGGTCAACTCAAATGACATCACTCTACTCATCTGATTACTAAAAATCTCTCGAATTTTTATAGCATCCGTGACAGAACATCGAATTTTCTAAAACAAATTGCGGGACTCGATTTCTAATGGAGTTATCACCAAGATTCTCATATATTCTAGGTCCTCAATTTTAGTCACTAAATTTTCCGTCAAAACGCCATATGGTCAACAATTATGTCGCCAAAATCGGGGGAGGTCATACGATCCGACATCCATTCATATTTTTGTAAAATCATCTTCCTTACAGAAGATTTAATGCACAGAGAATCTTTATCACAAATTCATAATTTTTGTCTAGCGACATAATAGAATATTTCACAATAAATTTTGTTAGTGGATTTCATTTCTTTTCAGATTGACTTTGATTTATTTGAATGATAGGAGTTCCACCTATCATTCAAATAAAAAAAGTAAAAATACTTAAAACAATATCTGAAATTTAATTTTTTAAAATTTAATATAACCCGCATAACCTGAAAGAAATGAAAAAAAAAAATACTGTAGACATACTTAATCAATCTACTTCCAAGTAAACTTTCTTCTCACGAATAATATTCTAACATGTACTCGTTTCCTATTCAAAGCCTCCTACGCTTTCTTTCATTAAATCTCAATAAAGTACTAGAAAGACGTGCGAGACGCGCTATTTCTAGTGGCGTTGTATACCTGCGATAGGGATGTTTGCAGAACTCTTTGCCTTCGGTGAGATAAGATCAATTGTGGTGCGAGGTTTGCTCTGGCAATTAAAAGACCTCGTCGTCCATCTTATGTTTGCCGTGTCATCCAAAATCTTGGCCCTAATCACCGATGACAGACCACCGGCCCTAATTGGGTTTGGGCCCCAGCCCTGTTGTTGTTGGATGTTTGAGTTACGCTGTCGGCCGCCATTTGCCTTTTCTGAAAAATAAACTCCTTCAGTGTCGCTTCATGTTTTTCTTGGCCAGACACAGAAGATAAGAAATTCTAGAGTGGAGTCAGAATATGACTTGTGTAAGGACATGGCAAACGAAAGGAGTTAGAATAATATTTTGCAGGTAAGGAACAATCTGTATTTCATATGTAAAGAGATCTTCCTTGCAATATTTTCGGACATATTTTTGCGATTCTTTTCTTGAACATTGTTTGTTATGTGTTTAGGGTATGATTAAAAAAAAGAATAAGAGTGAATATTTAATTTGCGGAAAGAGGTTGATTGGATATTTTAAGTATCACGTTCATAAATAATGGTTGTGATAAAATTTAATTTTCCTCTGTATACGTTAAATATGTAAGCATATGTTAAATCTAAATACAATTTTAAAGAAATGTATAAGTTATTTTCATTGAAATTATTGCATTTATTAGTATTTTTTTGTTTTTTGTTTTGATTAGTAGTCTTTTAATCTGTGGGCCATGGAAACTGTTAGGGAAATATTTTTGACAACATTCTCAATATAACGTTTTAATGAACATCAATTGCAGCGTTTCTAATATAACATTTTGTGCTAACTACACAGAATATGAATTATTTTCAATTGGATAAAATCCATTAAATAGACATCTGTCTATTCGTCCGTTCATCCATACATATCTCTGTGAGATTTGATAGTCACAAGTACATTAATGATAAAGCTATTGATTTTTTTCTCACGAAATAAAATCAGAAGAGAAGATTTCTTTTTAAATAGTTTTTATTGATAATAATAAGTAATATTTTCTTTATCTTTACATATGCTTTTATTTATAACTAGCCGCCTGTGGCGACCAGCCGGTTCGCCAGTATTACCGCTCACTACAATTTTCAATTAAATATTTTAAGTAACTGGTCTCTTAATATATTTTCAAACAAAACATTTTTAATCTTCAAATTTTGATAGTCATACCAAACTTATACTGTTGTTTAGATCGTTTCTTTCAATTTGCTATATATATTTTGCTAATTTGTTGTCATTTCCGGTAAAACTTCAACTTTAATTTAAAGTGGAAATGATGAAATTGCAATTAATATAAATATATTTTTAAATAAAACCAAGCGTTTTATTTTATTTATCATCTTTATTGTTATTTATTTATTATTATTATTACTGAATATGAGTATTACAAACAGAATCGCTCGGTATTTAAGTCTTATGTGAACTACAAAATATTTTTCATAATTTATGTAATATCAAAAACAATAATTCAACAAAAATTTCACAGATTCAGCATAAAATTCAGTTTTTAGTTTTGCTTTCAAAAGGATTGAAATGAAATCAATAATAATATTTTGTTTCGGCCTATAAATATATTTCAAAAATTATGAAGTCTAAATTTAATGCAGTAAGGTATAGTATTCTGAGAAATATTCTGGACACACCAAATTTTAAATAAATGAATAAATGTTTCTGTTTTGCACGATCAACTAAGACTTATTTATGAAGTTTTGAATGTTAAAGATTTAGAAAAACTCAACATTTTCATAATCTTAGCCCAATTATTCTTGAGAAACCTTTTCGCTAATTGGCGCATTTTCTTTGAAACGATCGATGGAAAATCTAAAATTATAATTTTTTTTCATTGAATAGTGATATTCAAATTTTTATAAATAGGTCAGTTTAAGTGATTGATTTAGTTGATTGGAAATTAACTGTTTTTATTTAAAATATTAGTGTTTCAAGAACATTTTGTTATTCGTAATTTCCACAGCAGAAACTTAATGTAAAATCAAAAATTCGTTATTTATTAGAGCATTTATTAAATAAAGTTACATAAAATATACTCATTCTCCATTTAGACCATTTTAGCAGATCTGTTACTTACTAAAGGTTTATAAATTAGCTGTGTGGCCTTGATTTGAATATATATCATTTTCATATCAAAGAAAACTTGCCTTAAAATAAAACTGATTTATTGGATTAATAATATAGAAAGTGTAAAAGATCATAAAATAATTTTTCTTGAATTTATTTTTTAGAAAAAAATAATATTTCATATATGTTTCATTTCCTACAGACACGTGCGGAAAATTATATTTTTGCAGATTTCATTTCCAAAAAGATTTAGTTTATTTTTAATTGGAGCATTAATCAATGTGATGCCAACACTTTGAAAAAAGCTAATTTTTTCCCATGAATGCGAAACGTGCTTAATTTTAATTTTTATTTTTTACGAAAAAAATTATTGAAAAACATAGTTAAAATATTTATTTAAAAATTCATTAAACATAGAAATTTAATTTTAAGATTAAGACATTAGTATCATTTAAAAGATAAATTTTTGATCTTTAACTTCATGT
>JAPMOR010073754.1:2006589-2041442 GCA_026543865.1 Argiope aurantia | reverse complement strand
CAAGGTATACACGTGCCAAATTTGGTAGCTGTAGGTTGAATGGTCTGACCTGTAGAGCGCCAACACACACACACACACATTGAGCTTTATTATAAGTATAGATTTACATTTTTTAATACACTCCTTTAATTTTACAAGTGCACTCATATACTCCTTACAAAATTAATAGATGTTGAAAAATAATTGAAAAAAATTAACTATAAGTTAATTAAAAATTATCAGTCTCTTTAAAAAATTTCTTTACTGAAAACAATCATCATCGAGTCAAAAAACACTAATAATTTCAATTAATGATGTGTTTCACTATTAAAAATTAATTTAAAAGACCATAACATTTTCAGAAATAATCCATATGTCATTATTATAAGACCTTAAGCTGCGTCCTTAAGGCAATTTAACCACTTTGAAACATTTTAAAATGAATCTTCAAAAAAATTATAATTTGTGAAATAGTGGAATTAGCGATTAGGAATGAACACATTACTAAGAATATTTTGTTTCCATTCGTTCCTGTCCTTATTTTGGAAACATCACCTGCGTTTTCATTAAACAGGAAAAAAATTACAAAAGCTTAATAAATGAAAATATTATAGCGCATATAAAATAATTCTGCTTGTTTGTTTTCTATGAGATGGATGCCTTTAGTTATTTTCATAAAACATAATCTAGAAAGAAAAAGAAATTATAAAAATGGCGAATTAGAATCCTGGAATCTTAGATTCTAGCTTCATCTTGCCTAATGTCACTTGCCTAATGATTCGACTAAGAAGTCAAGTAAAAAATTTTTAAAACTAAAATATAATCATTCTTATAAATAAACTTGTTTGTTTATTTAGTATCAGATGAATGTTTTGGGTTGTTTTCAGCAAACATAACCTGTAGTGCCTAGACAGAACAAAATATATAAAAAAACTTCAAAAATTTATAATTGTGAAAAAGGCGGTTGTTACTCGGGAAATTAGAATTATTAAGAATTCTACGTTCTTTACGTCCCTACCCTTATCTGGGAAGCATCACTTACCTACTGATTAGATACTGAAGTTAAGCAAAAACTTAATAACAAGGCGACAACATATTTCATTATTATTATTTTATTTTATTTTTTTTCATTCTGTATAAGGCAAACAAAAAGCAACATAAAACAAATTCTTCTCGCCTTAACAAAAGCAAGTAAAGAATATACGGCTAGAATGTGTCCCGAAGATGTCACAAGGAACATTACCCTTCATGTCTTAGTTTTTTATCGCCATTTTTGTTTATTTCCTCGCTCGAAATTCTAATAAAAGCTTTAATGAATGCGCTGGCACGCGACCGGAATCGGGGTCCAGGAGCTTTTGCTGCCGATAAGAGAAACTGGAAGATTCCTATTACCGCCCCCTGCCCCTTTTTCCTTGCACCCTATCCCCACCCTTCTTTAGACGTTAGATCCTCTGTTCTGGTTGTCATTTCTGGGAGATGGATGAGCAGGAATATGACGCGCATGCGTATTAGGAGACGTTGACACACTGAAAGGATCCTCCAATAAAATAACGGGAAAGAAAAAAAATACGTATGTTCGAAAAAATGTATAAAACTAATGCTCAGACAGCGAGGCAGAGGAAAAAAATAATAATAATAAAATTATAGCTGATGGAAAAGCAATTATAAAGAACTTTTTTGCAGCTTCCGCTTAAAACTCGATTCATCAATAAAATATTTAGCTTATTATTTAGGAGAGAAAGTCTAAGGGATGTTGGATGAAAAGAGTTCACATCAATTTCGTTTTGGAAGGAAATAATAATAACGGTAGCGAAATAATTGCATTTTCTTTCACATTCAGAAATAACCAGTTTGTATTAAAATGGCCTTTTTTGGTGCTTAGAAAATAAAATGAAATAAAGCAGAAATACATTAGACGGAAAATTACATTTTATTTATTTTGATATTAATACTTTTTAAGTATTATATTTATACATCCGGAATTTTGACTCCGTATGCGTAATATAGGAAAATGAAATTTTCGCAATTTCAAATACAGGAAAATGAAATTCCTTTCATTCGAAGTTATCAAATTGAGAACTATTTTTATTACTTTACATAAATAATTAATGAAAAATTGATATGAAATTCAATTGTGTTTACCCTTTTTATTTTTCGTATCATATTTTCTACGTCAATTTTAAGTGAACCCTGTTTTGGATAATCAGACTAAATCATCTCTCTTTCATTGATTTTTAAGGCTTAAATGCGTTTTTAGAAACATTTTAGGCTTTTAAACAATTTTCTATCTATATATAAACATGTTAAATCTTATTTCTTACTAAGTTATTAAATATTTAAAATAAATTTATTGTGAGTTCCTTTTTAAATGTGAACCATTTCAAAGCACTTTTCTTGTTAGGTTTGCATTATAGACACCTTTAAAATTCAGAAGCAGCTTTTCAGACTTGATGAATTACTGAAAGATAAAAATTCCTCTTTTTATTCCCAGCTCCCTCGATTTCACAAAATCCTGCCTTTTGTGTGTTTTGTTTTTGATATTTGATATTTTGTTTAGTCATAGGTAATTTCTTTTCTAAGTTTGTATGGAATACATCTGATTAAATATCGCAATATTGTTTCCCTGCCGAGTTATCAAAGATAAGTTATTTAAAGGTATTTTAATGGAAACTAATTGGATATCATATCATTGATATGTGCTCATAATGACGAATTTGGAAAATTCCAATATGAAATTGTGAGCTGTCAGAAATATAAGATTTATTGTGATATCTTTATTAAGAATCATGATTCGTAGATTCTTTTTGAAAATTCTACGCACTAAGAACAACAACAACAAAACATGTAATTACTTCAAAGTTAAAGTGAGGGAGTCAGGTAAATTTTCTTTTTTGTAGTAATCATCACACGGTTGCTCTATAGTTCCTTTCTCAGAGCTATTTTTTTCTTCTAACATCTATTATTTGCATGCTTATTGTTGACTTCTGCAAGTGTTGAATTTGAATAAGCTTCGGATGTGTCTTTGTTCTTTCTTGTGGAATAAATTGTGGTTATTTGTTATCGAGTTTGTTATGTTTCTCACCATACACTTACCGAAATGATTTTAGGAACAATATATTGTGAAATGGTAATAAAGATTCAATTCAGAGTTCTCCCTTATCAGCTAAGGAGATACTTTACTTTAAGCTCATGTTTAGATTATTATAAAAAGGCATATTTTCTTTGTTTTCTACAATTAAATAATAATTTTAAGCCCATTTTCATTTCTTCCCATTCTCATCTATTATTTCGTGTATCTTTTAGAAGCTTTTCCTACAAAATAAAATTCTACATATAAACCAAAAGTTAAGATAACTTTTCTTTCTGGTTTATCAACCTCAGGGAACTTATAATTTTCTATTTATTCCTACACCAAAAAATATTTTTTCTACAAACTAAGAACCATAATTTGAATCTATAAATCCACATATCTTGAAAAATGGCCTTTGTACAAATTAATTAAACAAAAGAAAATTATGTTGTATTTGTAATATCTTTTTATGTTGGTATTATGCAATTTTTCAGTAAATGCTATTGCAAATTACTTTTGGTCTGCAGTGAATCCCTTATCACATGTGCTATACCGTTCGTTATTGTAACGTTTAAAAATGTTCTTCAATAAAAATTAATTCATCAAATTTTATTGCGATTTTGATGCCTAACTTAAAATGTTTGATTATTTCTATAAAAAATTGGCGACATGTGAATGAGATGTACATTGCATTGTTGTTGTTTTTTAATCTATGTCCCGTGTTATAAAAAAAATTTTTAGGTATGTCCCTGGAAATGCAAAAATTAAAAGACGACTGTAGAAGAATTCTTGCTCATCCGATGAAATAACGTTTTGCTGTAAAAATGATTATGAATATGGAGTGAATGGTTGTATTATTATTGCTATTATGATGGTGTAAATATGTTGGTTTAGTTACGCTGCATTCATATTTGTGAAGCATTCATTCTCTATTTTTTTCCTCTTCACCAAATAAATTTACCGTGTCATCTATGTGGATTAGTTGAATTAAGTTAATAAAACGTGTTACAATATAAATGTCATAGAACTATATTATAATGTACAATTAGACTATTTATTACAACTTAAGCATGTTCATTAATTAATGTGGAATCATTTTTCAGGTAAGAAAGACAAAACCAGAAAGATAGCCGCTTATTCAACCAAAATTAAATGCTATTTATCATCTAATAATTCCATAGAAACGAAGAGTGTTTAATCTCTTCAATAAAGCGGGGCCTATTTTCAGTTTTGCGTAATAAATAATTCATAGGAAATTACTCATTATTCATTTAAGAAAGAGTTCAGAATAAATATGCATATATATCAATTTTATGCGCAAGAAATCGTGATAACAGCGCTGAGGTAAGCTACTTTAGTGTACAGTGGATGAAATATCTAATTTTTAAAAGTTCCGCTTTATATAATGAGCCGAGCATCTTTATTATATCGTGCTTAATTAAACACTTTCAAGGCACCATTCGGACTGTAACGAGTTCATTTATTTGCTCTTATAGGTTTATTGTAAGAAGAAGCAAATCGTTTTGTGAACTGCTTTAGTTAAAATAGTGAGGAATGTTTCCGGCCGACAGATTTCATTTTAATATCAAATATATATTTTCGTTAAAAAATTAAGAAAACAGGGATTGAATGTGCCTCTCCTTCAAATTTTTCGCAGACTTCTAAAACGAATATCATTTTAACAGTTTAAAGAAATAAAAGCAAAACATTCCTGATTTTACATTGTCGTTCATTAATGATAAACATTTTTTATTATCGCGTTTAATATATATTTTTGCTTGATTATGATCAAAAAGTATCTGAATTGATAGTATAAAATGAAAAAATTATTGATGAAAATTTATTGCATCTTCTTTAAAGTTCTCCTTCAAATGCAATGCACTTCTGACAACATTTTTTCCCAATCATCAAAATATGCTTAAAAGTCGTTTTTGTTAAGCCTCTTCAGAGTGTGTAGAAAATTTTCTTTTATCCTATTAAAGATCTAAAAAACGTAACGTAAAAAAAAAATCACAAGGTGCCATATCAAGTGAATAGGAAGCTTGTAAAACTATGTACGTTTTTTTTTTTTTTTTTCTTTTTTGTTCAAGCAAGAATAATAATGGCATTATAAAAAGAAGCATTATCGTTTTGCAAAATCCATGAATTATTTTTTCACAATGTTTGCTGTTTTTGATGTTTCCTGTATAGCAGTATATTCAATAGAGTTTCTAATTGTTAAATGACGGTCACTGAGAATAATTTCTCAGATCTAGTTGAAATGTTGATGATAAAATGAAGTGGGTAATCTTCCTGTTTGGTTCATTTACTTTCTTTAAACATTTTATTTTACTCAAACAATTGGATTATTTTCGATAAGTAACTCTCTTTAAAAGGCTTTTCACAGCAACGAAAATTTTCGAACATTTTAGTCACAAGAATTGCTTTGTGCAAACAAATTTGTGCAAACAATGTATGCTCTTTACTTAATTACATTTGCCATTTTGAAAAATCAATAAAATAATAATTCTTATCTGATTAAAACCAAATTTATTTCCAAACAATAAATAGTAATAATTTCTTGACTGTTGCCAGATGTTTAATGAGATCGTAAGAATATTTTAAAAACGTTTGTAGATCACATCTATTTTAGATTTACTTTAAATGAAGTATTCCGGTTATTTTTTATTCACAGTAGAGTAAAGAGTAAATATTGTAAATGACAAAAAATTGATGCAATCTACAATGATCTGATGACCTGAGATTTCTATAAACTTCCAAGTTTAAATAACTTCGGAAATATGAATAGCTTTTGTGTCGGCATTTGATTATGGCATTTCAAAATGTGGCTGGTTTGAGCTTTTAAGAATTAATTTGTAGGATTTTATTCGCATATAGATTGAAATTCATCAAAAAGGGATCTATCTCATCATACATGTGAAAACGCAAACTCAATAAGCAATAAGGAAATAAAATGAGAATTAGCTTGCCGTTTTATGACTATAATTGTAGATTTATATCATTTTTTTATATGTTAAAATAGATACCTTTTTGTCTGTCTGTCTACCAGCGCGCATCTGAACATAATAATACAAGAGTGCAACAATTAAGATGATTGAAATATCATTCGCTGTCTTAATACAAAATTATATTTAATTTTTATTCCAAACGAAAGAAAGAAAGATGTCAAAAATACGTATTACATTTTCTTCTTAAACCAAAAAGGAAAAAAATAATAATAATTGAGAAGTGTACAATCTCGGTGGTTTACACATGCACTGAAATTAAATTAATCATTGCTCGGCGCCATAAAATTATATTAATTAATTATTGTTAATACTTATGAAAAACTCTCAATGCAAATTTATTTTAAATCTCTATATATCTAAGAGATTCTGAGTCTCTTCGAGAAAAGTTTTGAAGTACTTGAACGCATTTTGATGTTTAAAATTTAAATTATTCTAACATTTAAGCTAAAAATATGGTAATTAAAATATTAAAATACCAGTGCTGTATTTGAAAATAATTGATATCTCTAACCAATAACTCAGCTTTGACCTTTCCACTTTTAAAGATCTTTCTAAGGGTAAGAGGAAGTCTTTGACAGCACAACGGCATCGTTTCCCGATAGTGATCAATCACTGTCTGTTTTTTAAATTAAAAAGTTTAAATATGTGTTTCTAAATAATTAATTTTTTCATTTTCTTTTTCAAATTACCATTTGACAATTAATAAGTACAAAATTCAACAGAAAATCTTTGCATTTGCTAGCTGATGAATGAAAGTATTTAAAATACATAAAGACATTTTTCAGAAGATAATTTGGAAACATTACATCTATATCTATCTATATATCTATATCTATATCTATACTTATAATAAAGCTCAATGTGTGTGTGTTGGCCCTCTACAGGCCAGACCGTTTGTCCTACAGCTACCAAATTTGGCACGTGTATACCTTGGAGGTCGGGAATGTTCACCTGGGAGATATTTTTCCGAATTATTAACTAGAATTTTATTTATTTAAAAATTAAGCGAAATTTTGACGTGTTTCTGCTATAACTTCCGAAAATATTAACGCACAAAAAACATTTTTACATCAAGTTGAAGATCAAAAATTTATCTTTTAAATGATACTAATGTTTTAATCTTAAAATTAAATTTCTATTTTAAATGGAGTTTTAAATAAATATTTTAACTATGTTTTTCAATACTTTTTTTCGTAAAAAATAAAAATTAAAATTAAGCACGTTTCGCATTCATGGGAAAAAATTAGCTTTTTTCAAAGTGTTGCCATCACATTGATTAAAGCTCCAATTAAAAATAAACTAAATCTTTTTGAAAATGAAATCTGCAAAAATATAATTTTCGGCACGTGTCTGTAGGAAATGAAACAAATATGAAATATTATTTTTTTTAAAAAAATAATATCAACAAAAATTATTTTACGATCTTTTACACTCTCTATATTATTAATTCAAAAAATCAGTTTTATTTTAAGACAAGTTTTGTTTAATATGAACAGGATATCCATTCAAATCAGGGCCACACAGCTAATTTGTAAAACTTTAGTAAGACACAGATCTGCTAAAATGGTCTAAAGGGAAAATGATTATATTATATGTAACTTGATTCAATAAATACTCTAATAAATAACTGAAAGAATTTTTGATTTTACATAAAGCTTCTGCTGTGAAAATCACGATTAACAAAATGTTCTTGAAACACTAATATTTTAAATAAAAAGAGTTAATTTCCAATCAAATAAATCAATCACTTAAACTGACTGATTTATGAAAATTTGAATATTACTATTCAATAAAAAAAGAGATAATTTTAGATTTTATATCGATCGTTTCTAAGAATATACGCCAATCAGCGCGCAGGTTTCTCAAGATTTATTGGCCTAAGATTATGAAAATTGTGAGTTTTTCTAAAGTTTTAACATTCAAAACTTCATAAATAAGTCTTAGGTGATCGTGGAAAATAGAAACATTCATTCATTTATTTAAAATTTGGTGTGTCCAGAATATTTCTAGGAATATTATACCTTACTGCATTAAATTTAGACTTCATAATTTTTGAAATATATTTATAGGTCGGAACAAAATATTATTATTGATTTCATTTCAATCCTTTTGAAAGAAAAACTAAAAACTGAATTTTATGCTGAATCTGAGAAATTTTTGTTGAATTATTGTTTGAGATATTACATAAATTATGAAAATTATTTTGTAGTTCACATAAGACTTAAATACCGAACGATTCTGTTTGCAATACTCATATTAAATAATAATAATAAATAACAATAAAGATGATAAATAAAATACAACGCTTGGTTTTATTAAAAAATATCTTTATATTAATTGCAATTTCATCATTTCCACTTTAAATTAAAGTTGAAGTTTTACCGGAAATGACAACAAATTAGCAAAATATATATAGTAATTTGAACGAAACGATATAAACAACAGTATAAGTTTGGTATGACAATCAAAATTTGAAGATAAAAATTCTTTCTTTGAGAATCTATTAAAAGATCAGTTACTTAAAATATTTAATTGAAAATTGTAGCAAGCGGTAATAATATCGAACCGGCTGGTCGCAAAAGGCGCCTAGTACTTATAATAAAGCTCAATGTGTGTGTATGTGTGTTGGCGCTCTACACGTCAGACCATTCAACCTACAGCTATCAAATTTGGCAAGTGTATACCTTGGAGGCCAGGAATGTGCACCTGTGGGTTATTTTTTCGAATTTTTAATTAAAATTTTATTTTATTAAAAATTAAGCGAAATTTTGGCGTGTTTCTGCTATAACTTCCGAAAATATTACCGCATAAAAAAGATTTTACCATGAAGTTAAAGATCAAAAATTTATCTTTTAAATGATACGAATGTTTTAACTTTGAAATTAAATTTTTATTTTTAATGAATTTTTAAATAAATATTTTAATTATATTTTTCAACAATTTTTTTCGTACAAAATAAAAATAAAATTTAAGCTGCACGAGCAGGTTTCGCATTCGTGAAGGAAAATTAGCATTTTTCAAAGTGTTGCCATCACATTGATTAAAGCTCCGATTAAAAATAAATTAAATATTTTTTGAAATGAAATCTGCAAAAATATAATTTACTGCACGTATCTGTAGGAAATGAAACAATTATGAAATATTTTTTTTCTAAAAAATAAAATTCAGGAAAAATTATTTTATGATCTTTTACACTCTCTATATTACTAATCCAATAAATCAGTTTTATTTTAAGGCAAGTTTTGTTTAATATGAACAGGATATCCATTCAAATCAGGGCCATACAGCTAATTTGTAAACCTTTAGTAAGACACAGAGCTGCTAGAATGGTCTAAATGGAAAATGATTATATTTTATGTAACTTGCTTCAATAAATGCTCTAATAAATAACGAATTTTTGATTTTACATTACGCTTCTGCTGTGGAAATTACGAATAACAAAATGTTCTTGAAACACTAATATTTTGAATAAAAAGAGTTAATTTCCAATCAACTAAATTAATCACTTAAACTGACTGATTTGTGATAATTTGAATATCACTATTCAATAAAAAAGGATAATTTTAGATTTTCCATCGATCGTTTCTAAGAATATACGCCAATCAGCACGCAGGTTTCTCAAGATTTATTGGCCTAAGATTATGAAAATGTGGAGTTTTTTCTAAATCTTTGGCATTCAAAATTTCATAAATAAGTCTTAGTTGATCGCGGAAAATAGAAACATTCATTCATTTATTTAAAATTTGGTGTTTACAGAATATTTCTCACAATATGATAACTTACTGCATTAAATTTAGACTTCATAAATTTTGAAATATATTTATAGGCCGGAACAAAATATTATTATTGATTTATTTTCAATCCTTTTGAAAGCAATACTAAAAACTGAATTTTATGATGAATCTGAGAAATTTTTGTTGAATTATAGTTTGAGATATTCCATAAATTATGAAAAATATTTTGTAGTTCACATAAGATTTAAATACCGAGCGATTCTGTTTGCAATACTCATATTCAATAATAATAATAATAATAATAAAATAAAAGTAAAGATGATAAATAAAATAAAACGCTTGGTTTTATTAAAAAAATATCTTTATATTAATTGCAATTTCCGTATTTCCACTTTAAATTAAAGTTGAAATTTTAGCGGAATTGACAACAAATTAGGAAAAATATATATTGTAAATTGAACGTAAAGAACGTAACAGTATAAGTTTGGTATGACTATCAAAATTTGAAGATTAAAAATGTTTTGTTTGAGAAGCTATTAAGAAACAAGTTACTTAAAATATTTAATTAAAAATTGTAGCGAGCTGTAATATTGGCGAACCGGCTGGTCGCGAAAGGAGGCTAATATAATTCAATAAAACTAACATTTAATCTTTTTATTATAAGCTTATTAATGCTGTAGCATAAAAGTTTGTTACTTTAATACTTTATGAATTTAATTCAAATTACATCGTGGAGTTAAATAGTTATTTAAAAGGTTAGATGGGGATATATTAAATATGATATGATATATTTCTCTGAAATAGTTATTGGTTTTATTTTATTTAAAACTAGCCGCCTTTGGCGACCAGCTGGTTCGGCAGTATTACCGCTCGCTACAATTTTCATTTAAATATTTTAAGTAGCTGGTTTCTTAATAGATTCTCAAACAAAACATTTTTAATCTTCAAATTTTGATAGTCATATCAAACTTATACTGCTGTTTAGATCGTTTCGTTGAAATTACTATATATATTTTGCTAATTTGTTGTCATTTCCGGTAAAACTTCAAATTTAATTTAAAATGGAAATGATGAAATTGAAATTAATATAAAGATATTTTTTAATAAAACCAAGCTTCTTATTTTATTTATCATCTTAATTGTTATTTATTTATTATTATTATTATTCAATATGAGTATTGCAAACAGAATAGCTCGGTATTTAAGTCTTATGTGAACTACAAAATATTTTTCATAATTTATGCAATATCTCAAACAATAGTTCAACAAAAATTTCTCAGATTCAGCATAAAATTCAGTTTTTAGTATTGCTTTCAAAAGGATTGAAATTAAATCAATAATAATATTTTTTCCGGCCTAAAAATATATTTCAAAAATTATGAAGTCTAAATTTAACGCAGGAAGTTATCATATTTTGAGAAATATTCTGTAAACACCAAATTTTAAATAAATGAATGAATGTTTCTATTTTCCACGATCAAGTAAGACTTATTTATGAAGTTTTAAATGTCAAAAATTTAGAAAAACTCCATATTTTCATAATCTTAGGCCAATTAATCTTGAGAAACCAGCGCGCTGATTGGCGTATTTTCTTTGAAACGATTGCTGGAAAATCTAAAATTATCATTTTTTTATTGAACAGTGATATTTAAATTTTCATAAATTAGTCAGTTTACGTGATTGATTTAGTTGATTGGAAATTAACTCTTTTTATTTAAAATATTAGTGTTTCAAGAACATTTTGTTATTCGTGATTTCCACAGCAGAAGCTTTATGTAAAATCAAAAATTCGTTATTTATTAGAGCATTTATTGAAGCAAGTTACATAAAATATAATCATTTTCCATTTAGACCATTCTAGCAGATCTGTGTCTTACTAAAGGTTTACAAATTAGCTGTATGGCCCTGATTTGAATGGATATCCTGTTCATATTAAACAAAACTTGCCTTAAAATAAAACTGATTTATTGGATTAGTAATATAGAGAGTGTAAAAGATCATAAAATAATTTTTCTTGAATTTATTTTTTAGATAAATAATATTTCATATTTGTTTCATTTCCTACAGACATGAGCCCAAAATTATATTTTTGCAGATTTCATTTCCAAAAAGATTTAATTTATTTTTAATTGGAGCTTTAATCAATGTGATGGCAGCACTTCGAAAAAAGCTAATTTTTTCCCATGAATGCGAAACGTGCTCATGCAGCTTAAATTTTATTTTTATTTTGTACGAAAAAAATTATTAAAAAATATAGTTAAAATATTTATTTAAAAATTCATTAAAAATAGAAATTTAATTTCAAGGTTAAAACATTGGTATCATTTAAAAGATAAATTTTTGAACTTTAACTTCATGTAAAAACTTTTTTGTGCGGTAATATTTTCGTAACTTATAGCAGAAACACGTCAAAATTTCTCTTAATTCTTAAATAAATAAAATTTTAATTAAAAATTCGAGAAAACAATCCTCAGGTGCACATTCCCGGCTTCCAACGTATACACGTGCCAAATGTTGTAGCTGTATGTTGAATGGTCTGGCCTGTAGATCGCCAACACTCACACACACATATTGAGCTTTATTATAAGTATAGATTAAAGGAGAAAAAGCAATTTTCGATTTAACGTCTTATTTTATTAAATGAAACCTGTAGAGAACACAATTTTAAAAATAAACTAAGAAAGCAGAACGAGCAGTATAAAAATGAATTATAATAATTATATTCTTTAGGACGTACTATATTGACGCAAAACAAGAAATCTTTAGAAAAAATTTGTAAAATAAATGATGAATCGCATTGACTGATAAACACATACATAAATTAACAAATTTGGGATATGTATTTTTTTCACTGTTAAATTTATCCTTTATTCTTTTTATCATGTACGAAAAAAGAAAAAGGAAGAAAAAATGAACTATCAGAAGATTAAATCTCGCAATTTTGATGAATCTTCATGTTTTAGAATTCCTTTAACTTAAAATAGACGACTTCTGAATTATGTCCATTTGCTTCTGAATATTATAACTCAAAAAGTGGAATAGGTTAGATGAATGAAAATAAACTTGGAAATTGGTTTGTAGGTTTTTTATTAAAATTGTAGATTGGATCAATGAATGTACATTAAAAGGAAGTCTGTCTGTCCTAAACGCGAGTGTATGATAGCACAATAAAAAAAACCTCGAAATGAACTAAATGGATAGATATTAGTGCATGATTTTTGTTATCGTTGATTAAAAAGGGATGTATAGAAGTAGAAAATAAGGATGAAGTTATAGTTATTAAGGCTTTATTTTGTGCAATCGCTCTCAACGGGCTACAGCAGGACGTAACAATTTTATTAGCAAAACTGCAATTTGGAATCTGACTGAATATTTTGAAAAGAAATGTTTTAATATAAGGAGGAATTTTAAATAAAAATTAGACCACATTAATTAATAGATTTATATAAATTGAATATGAAAATATACTCCTAGTTGTTTTTGTACAAATCTTATTTTCTAAGATGAATATACTGTCAATTTATTTAATTTAATTACTTTTTAATTGAATGCTATTAATAATAAAATAATTATAAAAAAATTTTAATTCTTCCTAAAAAGTAAAATGTGTAATGCTTTATAATTTGAAAATCGCTTAGTAATCTTATATGTAATTCAAATGAACATGTAAAAGTAGAGCTAGACTGAAATTTGTCAGCTGATGGAATAATGTTTTGTTGTCCTCTGACATTTTTATCTTCGACTCTTAAATTTCTGCCTCTTTTAATCTTGAATATAATTTATTCTTTTTAATATTATAAAAAAGATTTTTATAGTTATTATCCATTTATTTATTAAATTATTCTTTATTTCATTATCATATATTCCTTATTAAAGCTGTTAAATATTAAAAATAAATTATTTGTTCAACTCAAATTTTTCGATAAGTAGGATTTTTATTGCCTGTTTCGAATCATCTAAATTAGTTATCAACTATTTTACGCCATGATTACTAAAAGCATTTTTTGTTTGTGACGATGCCATTCGATTCCTTGCGACTCAAATTGTCTGGTGTGGTGTAAATGATAGGAAAGATACATTTTCCTTTGTGAACTCGTGGATTTCAATACAACTGTCTTTAGTAAAACTGACAAGTGCAAGAAGAACTTTTGTAAGCGGTGGGTAAACATTAGAGATGGTATATAAGTCTGTCGCTGATTATAAGCATTTAAGATAAATTATTCTAACGAGGAAAAACATAATTCGGTTAGTATGTATTTAATATAATTATTAATAATTTCAAATTGTCCAAATAATTAAAAATTATTTATAAATTTAATACAAAATATTTTTAATTTTTTTAACTGATCGTTTATTTTTAAACTTTAAATTTTAGTAGTCGGAAATCAGTTGAAAATTTTAAATTTCAATAACTATGGATGTCCCTAGTGTAAGTGACACTATTCATTACTGTATATCCACATAGCATTAGAAAAAGAGAGTAGGAAAAATTAACCAACACATTCAAAGAATAGAACATTACTACTTTTATGTATTAGATGTATGTATGTATTATATTATGTATTAGATATACTAATATATTTTACTAATACTTAAGTGGCTAGCCCACTGGCCTTTTATAATCATTTTTCAAGTTTGAATTAATTCAAATTTCAGTAACTATAGATGTCCCCAATTTGAGTGACATTATTCATCACTTTATAACTTAATTGTATTAGAAACGGGAGTAGGAAAAACTAATTGGTCCATTCATTAGAATAAAATATTACTACTATTATGTATTAGACGTTTGTATGTATTAGATTTACTATTGCCTTAAACGGCTAACTCACTGACTTTCTCTAATCATTTGTATGTTTGAATTAAAACTCTGTACAACTACTAGAATAAATTTTAATAAAATAAATTATTCTAAAAAGAAATATTATTAAATAAGTATCAAATCAAAAAACAATATATAAATTCTTTAAGTAATGCATACTAACTTGTGAATTCACTGGAAGCAAATATCATTACTTTTCCAGTGAAATAAGCTCCTATCGATAAAACTTAAACTTTAATAGTCGCAAGTGCGTTGAAAATTTCATATTTCAATGACTATCGACGTCTCCGTTGCAAGTGATGCGATCCATCACTTTACATCTGCATTGCATAAGAAATGGGAAAAGAGCGAGAGATCTGAATAGCAAATATGTACATAGGCTAACTGGTTCCTTTTTGAAATACCGAAGCCCATTTAAAAGTCATTTGCCTAACGCGGTGGCTTTTTGTTTAGTTTTTTACCTTCCGTGTCGCTGTAATTTCCTATTTTAGATTGGAAAGGGGGAAGGCAAGAATGGATGATCTATCAAAAACTCGATTTCTTTATTAGAAAAACATTCCCCACCCGGCTTTTCGGTTCAGGGAGGAAGGGTTAATAAGCTCATACAGCTTAAATCCGCGTCTGTACCTTAAACTTTTTTAGAAGAAAAGTTGAGATAAGGTTAGTAATTACGAAATGATTGTCTTGGAAAACAAATCCGTTCTTTCTTCTTGTGCCGCTGCCGCGTAATGGATGGCGGTGTTCTCACTCGCTCCAGCTCCTTATGGAAGAAAACTTTAATTTGGTTCTTAACCGAAAATTAAAATGTGGCTTCGGAAGAAATTATCTATCTCGAAGTTTGTTTCGTCATAAGTAAAAGTTTTAATTTATGGGCCAGTGGCAGTTGCTGATAGTTGTGAGATTAAGCTCTTTTATGGTAATGAGATTATGGTTGTTTTCTTATTTATAGATTAAGGAGTTGCAGCGCTCCCTGGAAACAGATAAACTCAGAAAGTGATATAATCAAAAGAAAAAAAAATGGAATTAGTAACTACGATTTCTCTGACACTCAGAGATGTATGTATAAACAATAAGCATTAACCAGTTAACTGTTTTTGACGAGTATACTCGTCATGGTAAAAGTACAACATTTTGCGTTAAGGTGAGTTTATTCATCAGGAGTAATAAGTAGTGACATCGCAAAATTTTTGCGATACAATTTAGATACGCATTTTTTGAAGAGGTCGAAACAGTTAACGGGTTAAAGTTTGTTACTGAAACATGATTCCTCTTAATTCGAAGTGGATTTGCATTAATAAAGGTAACAGAATAAATTTTGTGAAAAATATTCCATATAAAAATCATATTGTCATTTAAATCGCTCTGTATTTATGGATGAAAAAAACAAAAATTGCTATCAATTAACAATTTCCAACAATTGTATAAGCTTTTAAAGTATATACCATCATTTTGTAATTTCGGTAGCATTAAATTAAAAAAGAACAAAATGTGAAAAGAATTTTACTTACCATATAAAATCAGAGTTTAAAGTAAATTTACTATAATGCGTCTCATGAAAATTCATTAGATAGTGGTTTCCTTTTTAGGTAGATTCCTACAGGAAGACTACCTATTGCAATGGTTCTCATGCCAAGAGTTCCGGAAAATTTCTGTAGTTCTTTACCGATCATGGTCCCTTGTAATGTATGCCCATGTTAACTTGTAAACAGAATAATAGAGTAATTTTGTTTGGATTTTAACTGGCTTGGACTATGTTGTTAGAAATGTAAAAAATTTGGATGAGTTCGTAAATGGTCCAAGGGGTGGGGGTGGAAATGGTAGGGACGGGTAGAAATTTTCATTTCGCTATAACTTTTTTAATATTAAAGAATGAAAAATAAATCCAATTTGCCAAATTAGTTCCTTATTAAAACGAACAACTTTTGCATTGAAAGTTTTATGATAGCTGTAATATCTTAGAAACAGGGGCTGAAAAGTAATTTTCATGCCCTAATTTTGACTGTTTTTAATATCAAAAATTTATGTTGCGAGATAGTAACTCAGTTGTAAAGGAATCTGCCTTTTTGCTTTCCAGCTTGCTGGTAGAACTTTTTTTATATGCAGAATGATTCAGAATGTTCTAACAAATTTCAGAAGCCTAATTTTTTATTGGAAATTTGCTCTAACTTTACAGACATATAAATATAAAATTATAAGAAACCAAACAGTCAATTTAAACTTAAATGAAATAACTGAAAAACTTAAATGAATAAAAGGAATAAGAGAATATACAGTAAAGTTAAATGACATAAATAAAATAAAATAGCAGATTAGGTAGGCCAAACCACTTTTACTTAGCAGAAAACAGTCAAAAGCCGAATCTATACATACTAGAAGATATTATATGAAACTTATATATGTAAATATTATATTGTCTAATATTATACAGCCCTGATTATTCCAATCAAAAGCTTATGAAAAATTGTGGAATTGTGGAAAAGCACTGGAATTGTGCAGCCATGCTGAAATAGCAAATATGCATTTTCTATAAGACATAACTATTAGTAAAGAACGAGCATTTGCAATTATTATTATTATTATACAAGATAAATTTTTCGGCGCAAATGTATATTCCCTCATGAACATTTCACGCGTTTCCATAGATATTTTTGTGAAAGTGCTCTTTCAAATTCATATCACATAGTGGTTTGTTAATTGTGAAAGAATCAGTTTCGTATCTTTAAACATATTAACAATTTATGATCATCCAACATAGGAATTTGAATTTATTTGGAAATCTTTCAAGACACAAAAGAGCCGCCGTTCACCCATTCCATTAGTACTCCCTTACAATCATGAATGTCTACTATCTTAAGATAGCAGTGCAACTACATCCTACTTTCATTAAATCTTTGACTGGAATAATTATTACTGGATTGCATAATTCGCTAAAAGCCAAACAATGCTCTCTAGCACACACAAGCTTATTTATGCTTATTTGTCCCAATAATATCATTGCATTCATCAATAAATAAATATTCACAATTGATGGATGAAAAGCGGTAGAGCTTATTTATTTTCATACAGAGGATATTTAAATGCGCAGTCCCAATATGATTTTGGAATTTAATGCATTCTAGTCGCATTTAGTTCGATAGGATTAACACTCACTACAATTTTTTTATTCAATATTGTAAGAAACTTGGTCTCTTAATAACTTTTTCACCGAAATATTTTTGATCTTCAACTTCTGATAGTTCGACTGTAATAGAAATTAATTTTCCGTCAGCTCCTATAAAATTTGAATTTGAATTTAAATCAAAAGGGATTAAACTTAATACAAATAATTAAGTAGAAAATTCAAATAGTTAATTAATATAATTAATTAATAAAAAATTCTTCTGCTAAAATCAAACATATGTTTTTAAAAATGTGAGTATAGAAAACAGAATCATTCAACATTGAAGTAATATGTGCACTGCAGAATATTTTCTTTTATGATTTAAACAATATTTCAAAGAATTATTCAATAAAAATTTCTCTGATTCATCATGGAATTCGATATTTAATTTTATTTTCAAAGGTATTTGAATGTGGAAAATAATAATATTTTATTTCTATCGATGAATATAGTTCTGAAAAAAATTACGAAACCTAAATTTTATATAGTCCTTTGGCTCTACGGAATCATATTCATTAAAATATTCTTAAAATCTCAACTTTTAAATCAAGAAAACTTTTCTATCGTCTGCGACCAAATCTAACTGAATTATGAAGTTTTTATTATCACTATTTTTGCACAATCAACAATGCCGTAATATAAGACTAATCAACTTTGGGGATTAATTAGCGCATCTTTCTTGACACGGTCAGTAAAATGGTTTTAAAATTGTATTGTGTCCATATTTTCATAACTTTCATAACTTACTCTCTCAAGAATATTTTTCCAAATATGTCACATAGGACCGATGTTTGTATAAAAATATAAAATTCTTAATTCATCAGAGAATTTATTGACTCAGATTGAGTAAAACAGTATTCTTTACTTCATTTAAACGATTTTTCCTACTAAATATGCATACCCATTACTGTGTCGAAATCGCTTTATTCTATCTAGGAATCAATTTTTTTTTATTTACACCGTTTTCAAATCGGTAGGGGTAAACGGACTTTCGTAGGCATCTTAAAAAATTTTAATATATGTTAATATATAAATGGTCTATCCATATGTGTATGAGCACAATAAAGAAAAAACTCAACAAGCTAAATAAATGAAATTCGGTATATGGTTTTGACACCAAAATTATCGATCTTTGTCAAATTTTAGCCCCTTTCTATCAAAGTGAAATGTTTTAAATTGCATACTCGATTTTCTTCATGATTATAAAGCAGAATATAAAGCATTTTGTATTATGTAAATATATGAGAAGGTCGAGGGGAAACACGTCTATAGGATATTTAGTACGAATATTTATTTCTCATACATTTTTAAAATGCTGACATTAAGTCTATTATGCCAATTTTTTTTTTTTTTTTTTGCAATTTTACAATAAAATAATATTCTTATTGTGAAAATTATTCTATGAAATCTAAAAATGTAATTTTATTTTAACCAAAAGCAATTTTTGCTAATACTCTCAAAAAAATTTATGGGAAAGCGGGAAAATAGTTGAAAAAAAAAATGCTAGCATAAAACACTTAATGGCCTAACAACACTAACTCCACAATTGCCTTCATTGCTATTTATGAAGTACATTGCAATACATGGGTTTATTTCTCAGTGACATCATGAGTTCAAAATGATGCGATACGAAGGTTTACCATAAAGAAGATATTTTATAGGCCTTATAGAAATCGTTTTGCATCTAAAAGTAAGAATAAAAAGCTGCAATGTAATTAAGATTTTTCGTTGCTTTGCGGAAATTAAAATTTTAATTGACAAATCAGTTATTTCATTTTTAAAAGGAACTAAGAACAAAGAATTCTATCAGAATTTAAGGATTTTTGCAAAATCTCTAAGAAATCTAAATTAATTTACTCGAAAAGTATTTTCTATGAAAAAAAATACTCCATGTACTTCAGCAGTTTGATATATTTGGATTAACTCCATCGAATAATAGAAAATAATCCGAATGCATTTGGAACAGCATATTTGTGCACATGGATCCAAAATTTGATGCAGTTCTAGAATTTTATTATCAAAGAAATCAAATTCATTCATCTAACTTGTTGCGCTTTTTGTGTTCATTTCCTAACATATACAGTATTGAAGGAAGTATCATTTCATTTGGCGTATTTGGTATAAAATTTCAAAATTTTGAAAGGCCGTCACAGAGCAACGACGCCTGCACAGGATCGCTATTTGGCATTAAGCGCACGACAGCATAGGCTGACAACGGCTCTTCAACTTGCCTTGCTGCTGCGTCTGGAATAAGAATTTCCAGACAAACAGTATACAGACGTCTTGCAGAGAGGGCCCTTTATGCCTGGCGACCAGTTGAGTGCGTCTTTTTGACTGCATACAACGGAAATTTTGTTGTGGTGCCGAGCACAATCAGTCTTGTGCACAGTAAGAATGGAGGCGTGTCCTTTTCAGTGATGAGTCGAGATTTACCACACAAAGTGACACTCGTCGAATCTTCATCTGGAGAGAGCGAAGAGCTCGCTATCATCCCTCCTACGTAAAATAAATCGACAGATTTGGTGGCAGAGGAATCCTTGTCTGGGGGAGGCATAATTTTGGGCAGTCGTACACCACTGCACGTCTTCGATGCTGGTACTGTCAATGCACATCACTACAGGGATGAGATCCTTGAAGCCTATGTGAGGTTGTTCCGGGGTGCTTTTAACCCATATTTCATGTTTATGGACGATAACGCTCGTCCACACAAATCCCAGATCGTTGATGATTTTCTTGAGGAAGAAGATATTCGACGTATGGACTGGCCCTCTAGGTGTCCGGACCTCAATCTAATTGAACTTGTTTGGGATGGTCTCGGAAGAGCCATTGCACAGCGTAATCCCCCTTCTAATACCCTCCAAGAGTTAAAAGCTGCGCTTTTGGAAGAAGCATTTATTGACACCCTCATGAACAGTATGAAAGCTTGTTGTGAAGCCTGTATAGCAGTGCACAGTTGTCACATTCTATATTAGATAGGCTTTATCTCTCAATAATGTATCACTTGATATACCCTGTTTCTTAGTTCCCAATTCAAATCTTTTCCATGTTGTTACGTGTATATGTTCTTTTTTTCCATTGTAGTGTATCACTGGGCCAAATTTCGTGGAAACACAGTGAATAATTTTTCATTTTTCGCAGATTTTATGTTTGTGACCTTAATTTTGGACATGAGTGTATATTTATATATCCTATAATTTATATATGATAGCTTCAAAAATGTATCATATTCTTGTGAAGATCTTTGTATTTGTTTCGTGGATTTCACAATTCATTTTGAAAAAATGAAATAAATAATCGTAATGATGTACTAAATTTTGCAAAAAATATAGAACGCTCTCATTTTTTACATCATATCTAATAATTAGAATATTTTAAAAAATAAATTTTCTATTCATCATTTCAAGCACTCCTTTATTCCTCACCTTAATCATTTCCAAAGGCAGTTTTTCACTCCAACTACATCTTGAAAAAACTTTCTTTCTTTCAAGTCCTTGCGGATGCATTAATGAAAAATGGAATAGAGCAATTAAAATGGGACTTAAGAGCAATATCCCATTCTCCTTAATTAGTCTTTAAAGACAGTGAGGAATCATTTGAGGACTTTTTACGATTTAATTAAATCACTTGATTCAAATGAAGTTCGCAAATAAAAACTCTATTGATTTCAATCGTTAATTAGTTACTTTTGATTCATTAGAATCCTTATAAAGGGATTAGAAGAAAGTTAAAATGACTTAATTGTAACCGAATTTTTCAAGCGTTTTGTTTCCATACGTGCATTGTTGTAAAACTTTTTGGTTTTCTGTTATAAGACGAAGAAATTGCCATTACAGACGATTGAAAAATTATGTTTTTATTATGCATTTCGTAGCAACCTTTGAAAGAAAAGTCGAAGCATTTTTTTGACTGATAAAACGGTAATAATTTGATTTTTTTTAAAATGATTGTAAGTGGTAAATTTTTACAATTGCTTTACAAATGCTACTTTTCACTAACATTTTTTATTTTCTCGTATAAGAATGTGAAGAAGAAGAAGGTAATCGTCAAAATATTCGAGCTCATGATAATTTGACGAATCTCCACGTTTTAGACTTTCCTGAGTTGGAAATGTCCGTCTCTCTTTCTGTGACATTGATAATTCAAAAGCAATTTTGAGCTAGACGGTTGAAATTTGATATACGGTCTAAACACCAAATTTTTAGATTTCCATCAAATTTTGTGTAAAATTTGTTCAGGTGAAGACCGGCTGTCCGATAACATGATAATTGCAAAACGAATAGAGCTAGATAAATAAAATTCGGTACATAGATTAAAAATTTAAAGTGTAGACGCCTGTGAAATTTCGATCCAAATTCAACAGCGTGGTGACTGTCTGTCGGTCCGTACTTTCAGAAATAAATAAACGCTATCATTCAAAAATGGAATGGCTGAAATATATCAGATTTCGCATGGAAATTTTTATCTGCAATTGCAGTTGTACGTCACATTTTTGTTTCAATCAGTTTAGAAAAACGCGTTTAAAACACAAATTCGATTTTTGAATAGTATTAACGCATGCCAGAGATAACTCGCCAAGGATGACACGATAGATTCAGTAAAAATTCTAAATTCGTGTTAAAAGTTAATATTTCGTAATGATTGCACGGGAATGTCAAGCAATTCGTTCTCTGGCATGACAAGTTTGTTAGAGAGTATGCGAGAAAGTTTTGGGGAGACCACGTTCGCTGGTTTAGCCTTTAATTTTCTCGTACTGTTTGCAGTACATTTGAAGAAGCTATTGCAATTGCCAAATATTTGACTGGGATATTTTGACGAATCTACATATTTCGGACCTCTATGAGTTTAAAAAGCATATTTCTAAAATTATATCAGCCTGTGAACATGTTAACTCAAGAATGCTTTAAGCTATACGAATGAAATTTGATGTATGGTTTTTATACCCAA
The DNA here is from genome assembly GCA_026543865.1 of Argiope aurantia. Taxonomy (NCBI): domain Eukaryota; kingdom Metazoa; phylum Arthropoda; class Arachnida; order Araneae; family Araneidae; genus Argiope; species Argiope aurantia. Next base: position 2,018,725 of record JAPMOR010073754.1, on the reverse strand, counting down.
TTTATAGATTTCAAACCGTTTTGAAAGAACATCATTCAGATTCAATATAAATCTTTTTTTTTCTTAATAAAAGTTACGCTTTGTCAAACAAAACTCTTTTTCAATCATTAGCCTATAATTTAGAGAATAATGATTATGTTACTTAGCATAGTCATGAATGTAGATGGTTCGTCTTAAAAAGACAAGGAAAAAAATAATTGCACTGAGGATGAAATGGATTGTTATGGATTCTGTTTTTAAAAACGGTGTCACAATAATTTTATCACCTACGTACAACATCCAAAAGGTGTTAAAGATTTTACTGATCAGCTGAGATTCGTATTCTTTTCTTAAAGAGAGAAATTCATTTAAAACAGAAACATAGAAACTAATAACTAGTAGTTTTAAGGGGCATTTCAATTTTATTTCTAAAGCTGCTTGCTTATTTCCTACTGCACAAATTTTTGACTCACGTTACAGACAGAAAATTCTGGGAGGATTTTGTCGTGGCTTATTTCATTAAGTTGGCAAAATGTGAAATTTTTAGAAAAACAAAAATCAATATTTCAGAAATATAGCTTACACAGTACAAAATCTGCAAGAATCACAAAACGAAAGAAACAATTTATTCTTTGTAAACAGCGGAACACAATATAATGACTTTACTAATCGAATGACATTGATGAAACAAAGAAAATTCAAGTTATCGAATAGTTTAAATATTAATGTACGAGATATTCTATAAACATGATTCGCATTTAAAGATAACGCACTGAACATTTAATCAGTGTTAACTGCCAAATTTAATAAAAGCAGACATTCAAAGTAAGCAACGGTTTTATTATGTCTGCGATCTATATGAGGTTACTCACCATTTAATATGAAATAGTTCCTAAGCTGTAACTGTACAATAACTTTCTAAGCAACCGTCTGAATTAGATATGTTAGCAATAAACTTCGAGCATTAAGTCTTCATATTTTTAATTAGCTACTAGAAGATTTTTATATCTTTTATTCTTGCATAACTCAATATTATTTAAAATGACTTTAGTAATGCAAATAACCACAGAAACAACACGCCGATGCTTAATTTGGTTTATTTAAGTATAAAAGAATTACGTATAAGATTAAAAGCATAAGACAACATTCTCGTTTTATTTATTTATTTTTATTTATTTATTTATTTATTTATTTATTTTTTTGCGGAAGGGGGATACATTTCTATTTTCATGTCCCCATATAAAAATCTGCCAAATATTAACCATAATAGTAGTAGCGATTAAATTAACATTAGAAGTTATTTATATGCATGACATATAAATAACTTTTTGACAAAAAAAATGAGAGTCAAGATAATTGTACTAAAATGAGTTTCTATACGATGGACAACAAAAGGATGGACAAACAAGCAGAGTTTCATACCATGCTCTTGGAATTATAAGCTTTACTGTTATTTAAGCGATGTACCGAATATACAGTGCGAAAAATAAATGCTTAAGCTTACGCTTTTTCTTTTTTTTACTTGAATTGTGTCATGCAGAAAATATGCTGTTATACACAGGAAGAAACGGTTGATGTAATCGAACCAGCTCAGAGGACGGATAAAATCAAGCTCAAAATAATTCTCTTTTATCATATTAGGATGTTGCAGAATGAATATTTGAAATTATTACTTTATTGTCCCATTGTTAGGCATTTTTTACAATGCTAAGCAGTACCTTTTATTTCCTATTTCGTAATCACCGTAAATCGTATATAAAAAAAATTATATACTTTATTGTGCAAAACAAATTTCTTAAATATTTTCAATTCTATTGAAAAACAATTATTTTATTACTTTACTATAACACTCGAATATTCTCCCTTTCAAAAATAACACTACCAAAAGTATTATCGCATTTAAATTATAAACTGAACAACAAGAAAAAATTTATTGTTACTTACAAAACTGAACTCATTGGAGCCTCTACTGATTTCTCTTTTAACTTCTCCCACACACCCACAACAATGAACTCGCCCATCCGCCAACCAATCAGCGTCGCCACTCGATTCTCCTCAAAATCTCCGCGCGCATATCGACGGTACTTGCGATTTTGTTCTGATCGTTCTCAGTTCTCTGTTCACTTCGGGCGCTCGCAGTCGCATCAAAACCATCATCGATACTGAAAAATATATCGCTTGGTGGGGCAATCGAAGGGGAGGCTGTTCCATAAGAAACGGCTTCCCGCCATTCGTCGAGCTACGAATCCGTGGCTGGCGTAAGTACAACTTTGTTGGTGTTGTCTAGATGTTTGTCACGTGCACGCTGCCGACTTCGAGTAAACAATCACACACGAACACGGGAGGAAATTTGTTATTCTTTCCAATATTGATTTGTTGTAACACACAGTTTCACACAGAGAACGGACAAAAGAGATATGATAATAACAATGGAGAATCGTTGCAACAAAATTGTTAATGTTGTTGATTGTGCTTTCGCACGCAAAGGTTGTAACGCACAAAAATCCGTGGTTTTTATTCCAAAATGTTCGCACGACATGCAATTTTTTTAATGGGAAAACAATTGCTTAGTGGACGAAGTTTTATTTCGTCTCTGCATGAATATATTTCAGTTTTCATTTTTAGTATTAGTTTTAAATCAAATTCGCGGATACATCTTATACTAAATTTTAGTATGGTGAACACTTAATATTGTCTTATAGAAACATCTTATGTACCACAAAAATACAATGCTACAAATTTAGCCAGGAAATAAAGATAACAAAAGCAATTGTTCTTGTTTTTTGATACAAATCATAATACATATATATATACATACAAACTTTGTTGTGTCGCTTTTGCACTTTTATTTTTGGCTTTCGACATTGATTTATATATAAACTGCATATACCTCGTTCTATCAGCATGCTTTGGATGTTTGTTAAAAATATAACTTTTATTTGTAATAAATAAATGTGCATTATTTTGATTTGTTTTATGATGCTTACTAGAATTTGTGCCAACTGAACTTAACAGTACATAGGAATTTAAAAACAACCGAATCTTTTGTGAATACCTGTATTTTTACGCGTTTCAATACTAAAATATTTAACCATAAAGAAAAAAAACTTTTATTGAAATATAATTTAATTTTACTACACAGAATGTAAATTTTTGATGTTTAAAACAGAATGCATTATTTTATGTACATTAATATCATATCCGTAATTATTTAACAGCGCGTAACGATAAATTGTGTAGACTTTCTTGTACTGTGTATTTTAGTTGTCATTAGCAATCGCATGAAATTTTTAGTAGCATACATCTTTGTCATCTGAGATTATGGAGCATAAGCAATAAATTCAATTATGAAACAGATCAAATGAAACTTTTTGTGTAGTTTTAAAATCCAAATGAAATATCGATAAATGTATAAAATAAATTATTTTTCTAAGTGCAGTGTAGCATTTTAAAGTTACTTAATTAAATCTGCGTTGCAATTTTCACTTATCTGTAAACAATTTTGAATCACACATTCTTTAGAAGGATAATAATGTCTTCTGTTTCAAAAATACTTAACTACCTCTCTATTTTCCGACTAATTAATTTACATTTCTTTATGAGAATGATAAACGATCAAATATTAAAAGCAATTTAAATTCTATTCTTAATCAGTTCTTTTGGCCGGCAATCAGTTTATCTCACCTTTTCCCTTTTTCTCCTTCCAATTAATACATTTTTCCCCGTACGAGAATGCGAATATGATGAATACTGAATAGGTAAATATCGCTGACAATTGTAATTCTACAGCTTCAGAATGCTAATTAACTTATCTTTACAATAGTCGCTGCCTTCATATTTATTTTCTTCAGTTCTTTCAAAGAGTATACATAGTTTCCTTTTTTATGAACAAAGTAACTATCAAAGCATGCTTTCAATGTGCTTTTTGTGGATAGTAGCATCGTCTGACGTTTTGCACCGTTGCATGTTTTAAGCATGGTTTCGTTTGATTTCTTTTCATGTGTATTCAGTTTTGCAGTTCCATAACTGTTTGCTGTGACTTTATATTAGAAGTATTGATAAGAAAATGAAGCTTTTATTAATGATAAAAAAATGAAACGCTTTTAAGTAGTTGGTCGTAAATTTTAATGAAATATATTAAATCGAAGTTTTTAATAATATATTTTCTAACAGATTTTAAACATGTCAAATTTTGTATTTTGTATCCGAGCATCTAAAATTAAAATTTTTTGAAATTGTGAATCATATATATAATTTTTTCTCTATTAATGAAATATATTTTACAAACCTATATTTGTATATTGAAAAATCAGAAGTATTGAATATATTTTCTATGTATGTGTCTTTATAAGTATATCTATACTTATAATAAAGCTCAATGTGTGTGTGTGTGTGTGTGTGTGTTGGCGCTCTAGAGACCAGACCATTCAACCTACAGCTACCAAATTTGGCACGTGTATAACTTGGAGAACGGGAATGTGCACATCGGGATTATTTTTTCAAACTTTTAATTAGAATTTTATTTATTTAAAAATTAAGCGAAATTGTGGCGTGTTTCTGCTATAACTTCCGAAAATATTACCGCACAAAAAAGATTTTTACATGAAGTTAAAGATCAAAAATTTATCTTTTAAATGATACCAATATTTTAACCTTAAAATTAAGTTTCTATTTTTAATTAATTTTTAAATAAATATTTTGACTATATTTTTCAACAATTTTTTTCGTACAAAATAAAAATTAATTTAAGCTGCAGGTGCACGTTTCGCATTCATGGGGGAAAATTAGCTTTTGTCAAAGTGTTGCCATCGCATTGATTAAAGCTCCAATTAAAAATAAATTAAATCTTTTTGGAAATGAAATCTGTAAAAATATAATTTACTGCACGTGTCTGTAGGAAATGAAACAATTATGAAATATTATTTTTTCTAAAAAATAAATTCAAGAAAAATTATTTTATGATCTTTTACACTATATATTGTTAATCCAATAAATCAGTTATATTTTAAGGCAAGTTTTCTTTAATATGAACAGGATATTCATTCAAATCAGGGCCACACAGCTAATTTGTAAACCTTTAGTAAGACACAGATCTGCTAAAATGGTCTAAATGGAAAACGATTATATTTTATATAACTTGATTCAAAAAATGCTCTAATAAGTAACGAATTTTTGATTTTACATAAAGCTTTTGCTGTGGAAATCACGTTTGACAAAATGTTCTTGAAACACTAATATTTTAAATAAAAAGAGTTAATTTCCAATCAACTAAATCAATCACTTAAACTGACTGATTTATGAAAATTTGAATATCACTATTCAATAAAAAAGGATAATTTTAGATTTTCCATCGATCGTTTCAAAGAAAATACGTCCATCAGCGGCAGGTTTCTCAAGATTAATTGGCCTAAGATTATGAAAATGTTGAGTTTTTCTAAATTTTTAACATTCAAAACTTCATAAATAAGTCTTAGTTGATCGTGGAAAATAGAAACATTCATTGATTTATTTAAAATTTGGTGTGTCCAGAATATTTCTCAAAATATGATAACTTACTGCATTAAATTTAGACTTCATAATTTTTGAAATATATTTATAGGCCGGAACAAAATATTTTTGTTGATTTAATTTCATTCCTTTTGAAAGCAATGCTAAAAACTGAATTTTATGCTGAATCTGAGAAATTTTTGTTGAATTATTGTTTGAGATATTGCATAAATTATGAAAAATATCTTGTAGTTCACATAAGACTTAAATACCGAGCTATTCTGTTTGCAATACTCATATTCAATAACAATAATAATAAATAAATAACAATTAAGATGATAAATAAAATAAAACGCTTGGTTTTATTAAAAAATATCTTTATATTAATTGCAGTTTCCACTTCAATTAAATTTAATCCAATTTAATTATTTCCACTTTAAATTAAAGTTGAAGTTTTACCGGAAATAACAACAAATTATTAAAATATATATAGTAAATTGAACGAAATGATCTAAACAACAGTATAAGTTTGGTATAACTATCAAAATTTGAAGATTAAATATGTTTGAGAAGATATTAAGAGACAAGTTATTTGAAATATTTAATTGAAAATTATAGCGAGCGGTAATACTGACAAACCGGCTGGTCGCCAAAGGCGGCTAGTTATTAATAAAATTAATTTATAAATCAACACATGAAGTGCAAATATAACATATAGTAAATGTAACTAATATATACGATCTAATTATTAATACTAATTAAGTTGAAGAATTAATTTATGTTATATGTGCTGAAGATATCATGGATTTCTGAAAAGAATGCATAATAATAATTATATAAATGAATTTATGAGAATAAATTATTTCTTATTTTATCGACAAATTAGAGTTTCACATATAGGTAACTGATGATATTTTATTTTATCTAAAGTATTTTACACGAATATCTGTAGAAAAGAAAAAAGTTCGTTACAATTCCGTGGCAAAATCATAGTTATTAATACCCTAGCGATTTCAAAATTTCATGTTTATTAGAATAAAATACATCTTACTACAAACTTTATACATTCCAGATTCCTTTTAAAAATAATATTTCCTCTTAAAAATGAATTTTGAAAATACGGGACGAAGGTTTAATAATATTATAATAATGTGTATGTGCATGTATGATAATTACTAATTTATCTACGTTCTAAAAATTCTAATTTCTTGAACTCTGCCTTCACTTTAAGTTGCACGAACTTCGATTTTCTCACAGAACTAAAAAACTGTGCCGGCAAATTCTTTTATGAAAATATATAAGCTCGAAATATTTTCTTGTTCTTTTTCTTCCTTTCTGACTCCCTATTCAGTTTGCTGCAGCATCCACATCATCATGGCTTTTAAAGAGAAATCTTGATGTATTGATAAAAGTTAAAAATTAAACTATTTCCTTATATATATATATATATATCATTTACGGTAAATTTCCGTTTCTGTGCGGATAATCCGCGGCTGAAAAGAGAATGCCAATCAATATTTCAACATTTATAAATACTTTTTATTTACAATAAGGGGTTTACGATTATTACGGTTTTACAAGTTTATTATTATTATTTTTCAAAAGAAAAATATGTTAATTTTGTATGTAAGTGTGCGCTAAAACATTTCTTTTTATAAATTTATAATTGAATTTCTTTAATAGAATTGTGTTTTCTAAAAATTGCCAAAATTCTCCAAATCGAATCGTTGAGAGTTTGTTGTATTTAAATAGATTTTTCCGCATGAATATTACTTGAAACTCAAAATTTCCTCAGCAACTTAACATCTTTTTCAGGATGCTGATAATCATATAGACTCGTATTTTAAGATTATTATTATACAAAAATTAATAGTATACAATGCATGAAGCAATCGAAAATTCCATATTGGCCTTTAATACTAAAATGTACAAAAAAAAATGATGAAATATGAAAAGAAATGAAAAGAAAATATCCACTGTTAATTCTTAATTTATCTTTTATTTTAAGCTATTAGAGTTAAATTAATAATCATAATATATTGATAATAAATCAATAGATAGAAGATAATCAGAATAAATAAATAGATAGAAGATAATCAGAATCAGATAGATAATCAGAATTTACTCTTTTTTTTTTTTAATTCTGTTTTACAAAAGCTGTGTAGAAAGGTAAACAGTTTTTTAGAAAAGACAGTACAAGTGCTGAGGCATGGTTAAGTCGTTCAATGCATTATTTGCTATATCTTCTATTGTAGCGACGGTAACGGCGTAGATTTTCATAAAATAAAATATTCAAAGAATTTAAAGAAATTCTTTGAAACGCCCAATTCTGTCTAATCATATACGCACACATAGAAGAAAAAGATAAAAAAAAATTAATGTATTTCAAAATTACTAGATCTTAAATAAAATTATTCATTTTTTTACGATCTAATAATTCCAAAAAACCTTTTATGATAATTATTTCACAATTTCTGTCTTATTTATGAGTTGGTCCAATGTAAAATTTGAAGAGTGTGATGTCTTAAATACCATCCTTGTTATCAATCTATAGTTCAATATTCCAAAGACATTCCCCGAATAATCGCCATGTTGTTTGAAATAAATACTCAAAGCGAACTAAAGATTTATTCATCTATAAAGGCATATTTTATTGCGGAATTCGTGCATAGAAAATCGATGCTTAAGAAGAAAATAACTACAAAGAATCCTGATAGAATAGAAAATACGATTTCAATTTTGAGATCTCATGTTCTATAAAGGACTAATAAAATTGAAAATTTTATGACTCTTTCAAAATCTGTTGAAGAAAATTTTTTAATGAAAAGACTACTTTTCCTTCTTTTTAAATTAAATATTATTTGAAAGAAGAATTTTTTAATGAAAAATGGAACCAATTTCATAATTAGAAAAGCATTTTAATTTTATTTATGCATGGAAACATTATCTCATCTTTTGTTTAAGTTATAATGAAACTTCTTATTTACTTGTCCTCCCTTTTAAATAAATAAGAATCATCAATTATTCTCCATTCTCTTCTTTCTTTAAATCCCACAATACATAATCCGCAAAATTAGTTCATTATTTTCTCTTGCACAAATCCTTCTCTAATGTTTTCATTGATTATCAAATAATCTTTGCTCTAAATTAGTTGCATTACATGAAAAAACAGTTTTCGAATGTTTGAATTCTAGAATTTTCTGTTAAGTGTAGAATTTATAAAGTGAAAAAAGACATTACAAAGAAAGCTAAAGAGAAACTCTTGAATAAAATTTATTTAAAACGTTTTAAATCGATTTTTCTTCTTCATTACGTAAAATATTATTGAACATTTTTAAATCTAAATTTTTCTATGTCATTTAATTAAATCTTACAGAAAACCTTTTTAATGAAAAATGTCATGCATTTCATAATTAAAATGCTTTTTAATCTATTTTAAAAAGTATTATATAAACTCTTTACTTGTGAAAATAACTGAACCGTTTCTGGCAATTGTTTGCATTCTTTTCACCTTGCTATTGTTAATATATGGAAGAGCCTATCTTTATCTAAATTAAATAAATTTCATTATTACTTGAAATTTATTGTACATTATTTGATTTCTTCCAATAAAACCTTTTTTTTTCTGCTATTTTTATTGCTTCAAAATTTAAACAAGTTCCCAAATTGTGAGGCTTTGTTATTGCCAACAAAGAAATACTAAATTATTTTTAAATGCCTCTTTAATTTGCATTTTTTGGCAAACTAGCTAAATTAAAGTTATATTTATCTTTCGAAAGTTGCTGGGAAATTTTAAATTAAAAGGCTTTTCTATCTCACTACATCAAACATCGCTGGCAGAAGATTTTTAATGAAGAATAAAATGCATATATAAGATGTTTCAAAAAATGACTCAAAATTTAACTCCTTGTTAAAATCACTTTTATTTAAAATGTGATTGGTAAATAAATGAAAAACAGACCCGGTAAATAAATTAAAACCATCAATTATTTATCATACTTTTTTTTCTTTAAAAACGCACCATACATAATCCAACACGAATTAGTTCATTAGTTTCCCTCATCCTGATCCTTCTGGAATGTTTTCATTGATTCATCAAATAATCTATGCACTGAATTAGTTGAGTCACACGAGGAATAAGTGGACGGTGTTTAAACTCATACGCCATCGCGGTGGGATCCAAGTTGACTTCCTCAAGAGTGAAACCGAGCTGTTTCTGGCATTTTTTTTTTTTTTTTTTGTATTCCTTTCCACCTTCCTACCGTATTTGCATGTATAGGCCTTCCCTCTACTCGGATTAAAGTGGAAAGTGGAACAAGAGGGGGAGAGACATCGATCGAAAATAGAACCCCTGCAAGAGCCTATTCCTTCACATGTGAAACTCATTTACAGACATTAAGATCGAGCACCTCTTTCCCATTTAAATTCGAGAGTGCAGTGAATCACTTCGGGCTTGTTAGCATTGGACAGGGGATAATTTACAAACTAATAAGGCAGATTTACAGATTTACTGGGCATATTGTTGAATAAAAGAAGGTGGGACTCTTTTATTGCATTTTATGGCGTGATTTGTGTGAGGATATATTTGGATGGATCATGTGATGACGGGCTTGGAAAATAATGGAAATGACAAGGAATTTCTTCTACTATATGAAAAATATGTTTATTAAGATATATAAGATAAGATAATATTATAATTCTGAAAAAAAAAATATCGAACATATTATTGTAATGATTCTTCACTTTTCAGACTTTCCAAAGTACTCAGGAGAACGATTATATTGTCTGAGAATTCAATATCTCGAAAATGGGCAAAGTTTAGCGAATGATATTGGATGCAAGATCTTGAAGTCAAAATTGTAGGTCTGTATCGAATTTTGGATAAAATCTTTAAATGAAAGAATTGTTTGCCTTTGCGCACGAGAGTGCTTTGAGTTACACATATAGAATTCGGTTTATGATTTACTTACTACATTGTACGTATTACGACAAATTTCAGGCTAAATCCACCAAATGGTTTACCATCAGTTGATGTCTGTTCGAATATATATAAAAACGGTATTCCATCATAGACATATTTCAAATTTTAGACCAAATCCGTCAAATGGTTGACTATTTGTCGAAGTCTGTTCAAATGTACATGAAAACAATATTCCATTATAGATATATGTTAAATTTTAGGCCAAATTCGTCAAATGGTTGACTGTATGTAGATATTCGTTCGAATGTATAAGAAAATGATATTTCAAAAGCCCAAAAATTAAGTTAATTTAAGATAAGATATTTTACACCAACGTTATAGACTTGAGCCAAATTCTGCACTTTATCTATCTACAGGTAAACTGTCTATTCATTTCACTGTTCGGGAGAACGTGGATATGCTAATTCAGAAACCTATCAAACAATGTACATGAAATTATTTTGCATGTAATCCGATACCAAGATAGTAAACTTCTATTAAATTCTCTTTTAATCAATCAACTTCAAAGTACGTACTCGAAATGTACTTTGCCATTTAAGAAAATGCTTCTTTTTCTCGTCTTTAAATAATTTAATTTATCCTTTGATAGTTTTTGAAAATCCTATTTGAATTATTTAAATAATTATCATGTAAATTCTGATATTGTTATATCTAAGTTACATAAGATCCAGAAATTTAACGAAACTTGCTTATATTATAACGTTTAGATGAAACATTTTATTAAAGTTTCGAATAAATACGAAATTAAACTATCGCCTAAGAAAGAATAAAACGCTTAGTAAGCTGTATCTTTGCTTATCTCAATATAGCAAAATATCGGAAGGTGTTCAAACATGGCGGCATGATGGAACTTGGCAAATTTTGACGCACGTTTCTCATTAAGATCTCGTCGTTGCTACAGGATATAGACAATTTTGTTTTTCCCATCTTATTTTTCACTTTTTTTTTTTATTTTGCTCTTTTTTTTCCCTCCTTCGGTAAGTGTCACTCTTTTATTCGTATATATTTCAGGACAATTTCTTCTCCTCTAGTTACCCGAAATGTTTCCGTGCGGTCGATTTGGCAGTCGTTGCAAAGTTCGGTTCTATTTCTTTTTCTTGTCCTCGCACTTCTCTCTGTTCCCCTTCCCTCCCCCCTAGGAATGGGGGTGGGGGCAGAATAAAGAGCGGAATTTAAAGAGAACTTCACTAACAAAACGTTCCGTAAATAATTCTTCCGTTTCCTAGAAAATCACGACAGAAATTCTTAGTTTGGAATGCGTTTGTCGGCTTCGAAATTTAGCAAGTGATTGTATGAAATTCTTACAGTCAATATCTCTGCTCCTAGAATAAGAATAAAGCGACACTTGGTATTCCGAAGGTGAGGGTAAAATCCCAGAAACATGTCATTTGTTGTAAAAGAGGATTAAAACTCTTCGCTTGTATTCATTACGGAAGTTATGATGCCGCCCAAAGAACGCTTTCTTGGCACGAAATTTGAAGTGCGCTCTAACCCGTATCGAGTGAATTGAACTGTAGGGAATTGGAAATATATTACTTTTTAGCAAAGTGCAATTGCAATATACAGACAGAAAAGAGTGAAGATGAAGACACGGCTATAGGCATGGGCATATATCGAAGCATTATTTTGAATCAATTTGATATTTTAAAATGTTCTTTGTTTGATCATTTTGCGCTCTTACGTATTATA